>JAWPHD010017867.1:0-42556 GCA_037043455.1 Cyrtodaria siliqua
TCAGTTCTTACACATATATAATCAGTTCTTACACATATATATTCAGTTCTTACAAATATGTATTCCGTTCTTACGCATATATATTCAGTTCTTACCAATATATTCAGTTCTTACGCATATATATTCAGTTCTTACACATATATATTCAGTTCTTACACATATATATTCAATTCTTACGCATATATATTCAGTTCTTACACATATATATTCAGTTCTTACACATATATATTCCGTTCTTAAGCATATATATTCCGTTCTAACACATATATTTTCAGTTCTTACTCATATATATTCCGTTCTTACGCATATATATTCCGTTCTTACACATATATATTCAGTTCTTACACATATATATTCAGTTCTTACACATATATATTCCGTTCTTACGCATATATATTCAGTTCTTACACATATATATTCAGTTCTTACACATATATATTCAGTTCTTACACATATATATTCAGTTCTTACACATAAATATTCAGTTTTTACGCATATATATTCCGTTCTTACGCATACATATTACGTTGATACGCACATATATTCCGTTCTTACGCATATATATTCAGTTCTTACACATATATATTCAGTTCTTACACATATATATTCAGTTCTTACGCATATATATTCCGTTCTTACGCATATATATTCAGTTCTTACACATATATATTCAGTTCTTACACATATATATTCAGTTCTTACGCATATATATTCAGTTCTTACACATATATATTCAGTTCGTACACATATATATTCAGTTCTTACACATATATTCCGTTCTTACGCATATATATTCAGTTCTTACACATATATATTCAGTTCTTACACATATATATTCAGTTCTTACACATATATTTTCAGTTCTTACTCATATATTCAGTTCTTACGCATATATATTCAGTTCTTACACATATATATTCAGTTCTTACACATATATATTCAGTTCTTACACATATATATTCAGTTCTTACGCATATATATTCCGTTCTTACGCATATATATTCCGTTTTTACGCATATATTCAGTTCTTACGCATATATTCAGTTCTTACGCATATATACTCCGTTCTTACACATATATATTCAGTTCTTACACATATATATTCAGTTCTGACACATATATATTGAGTTCTTACACATATATATTCAGTTCTTACACATATATATTCAGTTTTTACGCATATATATTCCGTTCTTATTCATATGTATTCCGTTGATACGCACATATATTCCGTTCTTACGCATATATATTCAGTTCTTACACATATATATTCAGTTCTTACACATATATATTCAGTTCTTACACATATATATTCAGTTCTAACGCATATATATTCAGTTCGTACACATATATTTTCAGTTCTTACACATATATTCCATTCTTACGCATATATATTCAGTTCTTACACATATATATTCAGTTCTTACACATATATATTCAGTTCTTACACATATATATTCAGTTCTTACACATATATTTTTAGTTCTTACTCATATATTCCGTTCTTACGCATATATATTCAGTTTTCACACATATATAATCAGTTCTTACACATATATATTCAGTTCTTACACATATATATTCAGTTCTTACCTATATATATTCCGTTCTTACGCAAATATATTCCGTTCTTACGCACATATATTCCATTTTTACGCATATATTCAGTTCTTACGCATATATTCAGTTCTTACGCATATATACTCCGTTCTTGCACATATATATTCAGTTCTTACACATATATATTCAGTTCTTACACATATATATTCAGTTATTACACATATATATTCAGTTCTTACACATATATATCCAGTTCTTACAAATATATATTCCGTTCTTAAGCATATATATTCAGTTCTTACGCATATATTCAGTTCTTACGCATATATATTCAGTTCTTACACATATATATTCAGTTCTTACGCATATATATTCAGTTCTTACACATATATATTCAGTTCTTACACATATATATTCAGTTTTTACACATATATATTCAGTTCTTACACATATATATTCCGTTCTTACGCATATATATTCAGTTCTTACACATATATATTCAGTTCTAACACATATATTTTCAGTTCTTACTCATATATATTCCGTTCTTACGCATATATATTCCGTTCTTACACATATATATTCAGTTCTTACACATATATATTCAGTTCTTACACATATATATTCCGTTCTTACGCATATATATTCAGTTCTTACACATATATATTCAGTTCTTACACATATATATTCAGTTCTTACACATATATATTCAGTTCTTACACATAAATATTCAGTTTTTACGCATATATATTCCGTTCTTACGCATACATATTACGTTGATACGCACATATATTCCGTTCTTACGCATATATATTCAGTTCTTACACATATATATTCAGTTCTTACACATATATATTCAGTTCTTACGCATATATATTCCGTTCTTACGCATATATATTCAGTTCTTACACATATATATATTCAGTTCTTACACATATATATTCAGTTCTTACGCATATATATTCAGTTCTTACACATATATATTCAGTTCGTACACATATATATTCAGTTCTTACACATATATTCCGTTCTTACGCATATATATACAGTTCTTACACATATATATTCAGTTCTTACACATATATATTCAGTTCTTACACATATATTTTCAGTTCTTACTCATATATTCAGTTCTTACGCATATATATTCAGTTCTTACACATATATATTCAGTTCTTACACATATATATTCAGTTCTTACACATATATATTCAGTTCTTTCGCATATATATTCCGTTCTTACGCATATATATTCCGTTTTTACGCATATATTCAGTTCTTACGCATATATTCAGTTCTTACGCATATATACTCCGTTCTTACACATATATATTCAGTTCTTACACATATATATTCAGTTCTTACACATATATATTGAGTTCTTACACATATATATTCAGTTCTTACACATATATATTCAGTTCTTACACATATATATTCATTTCTTACAAATATATATACCGTTCTTACACATATATATTCAGTTCTTACGCATATATTCAGTTCTTACACATATATATTCAGTTCTTACACATATATATTCAGTTCTTACACATATATAATCAGTTCTTACACATATATATTCAGTTCTTACAAATATGTATTCCGTTCTTACGCATATATATTCAGTTCTTACCAATATATTCAGTTCTTACGCATATATATTCAGTTCTTACACATATATATTCAGTTCTTACACATATATATTCAATTCTTACGCATATATATTCAGTTCTTACACATATATATTCAGTTCTAACGCATATATATTCAGTTCGTACACATATATTTTCAGTTCTTACACATATATTCCATTCTTACGCATATATATTCAGTTCTTACACATATATATTCAGTTCTTACACATATATATTCAGTTCTTACACATATATATTCAGTTCTTACACATATATTTTTAGTTCTTACTCATATATTCCGTTCTTACGCATATATATTCAGTTTTCACACATATATAATCAGTTCTTACACATATATATTCAGTTCTTACACATATATATTCAGTTCTTACCTATATATATTCCGTTCTTACGCAAATATATTCCGTTCTTACGCACATATATTCCATTTTTACGCATATATTCAGTTCTTACGTATATGTTCAGTTCTTACGCATATATACTCCGTTCTTGCACATATATATTCAGTTCTTACACATATATATTCAGTTCTTACACATATATATTCAGTTATTACACATATATATTCAGTTCTTACACATATATATCCAGTTCTTACAAATATATATTCCGTTCTTAAGCATATATATTCAGTTCTTACGCATATATTCAGTTCTTACGCATATATATTCAGTTCTTACACATATATATTCAGTTCTTACGCATATATATTCAGTTCTTACACATATATATTCAGTTCTTACACATATATATTCAGTTTTTACACATATATATTCAGTTCTTACACATATATATTCCGTTCTTACGCATATATATTCAGTTCTTACACATATATATTCAGTTCTAACACATATATTTTCAGTTCTTACTCATATATATTCCGTTCTTACGCATATATATTCCGTTCTTACACATATATATTCAGTTCTTACACATATATATTCAGTTCTTACACATATATATTCCGTTCTTACGCATATATATTCAGTTCTTACACATATATATTCAGTTCTTACACATATATATTCAGTTCTTACACATATATATTCAGTTCTTACACATAAATATTCAGTTTTTACGCATATATATTCCGTTCTTACGCATACATATTACGTTGATACGCACATATATTCCGTTCTTACGCATATATATTCAGTTCTTACACATATATATTCAGTTCTTACACATATATATTCAGTTCTTACGCATATATATTCCGTTCTTACGCATATATATTCAGTTCTTACACATATATATATTCAGTTCTTACACATATATATTCAGTTCTTAAGCATATATATTCAGTTCTTACACATATATATTCAGTTCGTACACATATATATTCAGTTCTTACACATATATTCCGTTCTTACGGATATATATTCAGTTCTTACACATATATATTCAGTTCTTACACATATATATTCAGTTCTTACACATATATTTTCAGTTCTTACTCATATATTCAGTTCTTACGCATATATATTCAGTTCTTACACATATATATTCAGTTCTTACACATATATATTCAGTTCTTACACATATATATTCAGTTCTTTCGCATATATATTCCGTTCTTACGCATATATATTCCGTTTTTACGCATATATTCAGTTCTTACGCATATATTCAGTTCTTACGCATATATACTCCGTTCTTACACATATATTTTCAGTTCTTACACATATATATTCAGTTCTTACACATATATATTGAGTTCTTACACATATATATTCAGTTCTTACACATATATATTCAGTTCTTACACATATATATTCATTTCTTACAAATATATATACCGTTCTTACACATATATATTCAGTTCTTACGCATATATTCAGTTCTTACACATATATATTCAGTTCTTACACATATATATTCAGTTCTTACACATATATATTCAATTCTTACGCATATATATTCAGTTCTTACACATATATATTCAGTTCTAACGCATATATATTCAGTTCGTACACATATATTTTCAGTTCTTACACATATATTCCATTCTTACGCATATATATTCAGTTCTTACACATATATATTCAGTTCTTACACATATATATTCAGTTCTTACACATATATATTCAGTTCTTACACATATATTTTTAGTTCTTACTCATATATTCCGTTCTTACGCATATATATTCAGTTTTCACACATATATAATCAGTTCTTACACATATATATTCAGTTCTTACACATATATATTCAGTTCTTACCTATATATATTCCGTTCTTACGCAAATATATTCCGTTCTTACGCACATATATTCCATTTTTACGCATATATTCAGTTCTTACGTATATGTTCAGTTCTTACGCATATATACTCCGTTCTTGCACATATATATTCAGTTCTTACACATATATATTCAGTTCTTACACATATATATTCAGTTATTACACATATATATTCAGTTCTTACACATATATATCCAGTTCTTACAAATATATATTCCGTTCTTAAGCATATATATTCAGTTCTTACGCATATATTCAGTTCTTACGCATATATATTCAGTTCTTACACATATATATTCAGTTCTTACGCATATATATTCAGTTCTTACACATATATATTCAGTTCTTACACATATATATTCAGTTTTTACACATATATATTCAGTTCTTACACATATATATTCCGTTCTTACGCATATATATTCAGTTCTTACACATATATATTCAGTTCTAACACATATATTTTCAGTTCTTACTCATATATATTCCGTTCTTACGCATATATATTCCGTTCTTACACATATATATTCAGTTCTTACACATATATATTCAGTTCTTACACATATATATTCCGTTCTTACGCATATATATTCAGTTCTTACACATATATATTCAGTTCTTACACATATATATTCAGTTCTTACACATATATATTCAGTTCTTACACATAAATATTCAGTTTTTACGCATATATATTCCGTTCTTACGCATACATATTACGTTGATACGCACATATATTCCGTTCTTACGCATATATATTCAGTTCTTACACATATATATTCAGTTCTTACACATATATATTCAGTTCTTACGCATATATATTCCGTTCTTACGCATATATATTCAGTTCTTACACATATATATATTCAGTTCTTACACATATATATTCAGTTCTTAAGCATATATATTCAGTTCTTACACATATATATTCAGTTCGTACACATATATATTCAGTTCTTACACATATATTCCGTTCTTACGCATATATATTCAGTTCTTACACATATATATTCAGTTCTTACACATATATATTCAGTTTTTACACATATATTTTCAGTTCTTACTCATATATTCAGTTCTTACGCATATATATTCAGTTCTTACACATATATATTCAGTTCTTACACATATATATTCAGTTCTTACACATATATATTCAGTTCTTTCGCATATATATTCCGTTCTTACGCATATATATTCCGTTTTTACGCATATATTCAGTTCTTACGCATATATTCAGTTCTTACGCATATATACTCCGTTCTTACACATATATTTTCAGTTCTTACACATATATATTCAGTTCTTACACATATATATTGAGTTCTTACACATATATATTCAGTTCTTACACATATATATTCAGTTCTTACACATATATATTCATTTCTTACAAATATATATACCGTTCTTACACATATATATTCAGTTCTTACGCATATATTCAGTTCTTACACATATATATTCAGTTCTTACACATATATATTCAGTTCTTACACATATATAATCAGTTCTTACACATATATATTCAGTTCTTACAAATATGTATTCCGTTCTTACGCATATATATTCAGTTCTTACCAATATATTCAGTTCTTACGCATATATATTCAGTTCTTACACATATATATTCAGTTCTTACACATATATATTCAATTCTTACGCATATATATTCAGTTCTTACACATATATATTCAGTTCTTACACATATATATTCCGTTCTTAAGCATATATATTCCGTTCTAACACATATATTTTCAGTTCTTACTCATATATATTCCGTTCTTACGCATATATATTCCGTTCTTACACATATATATTCAGTTCTTACACATATATATTCAGTTCTTACACATATATATTCCGTTCTTACGCATATATATTCAGTTCTTACACATATATATTCAGTTCTTACACATATATATTCAGTTCTTACACATATATATTCAGTTCTTACACATAAATATTCAGTTTTTACGCATATATATTCCGTTCTTACGCATACATATTACGTTGATACGCACATATATTCCGTTCTTACGCATATATATTCAGTTCTTACACATATATATTCAGTTCTTACACATATATATTCAGTTCTTACGCATATATATTCCGTTCTTACGCATATATATTCAGTTCTTACACATATATATTCAGTTCTTACACATATATATTCAGTTCTTACGCATATATATTCAGTTCTTACACATATATATTCAGTTCGTACACATATATATTCAGTTCTTACACATATATTCCGTTCTTACGCATATATATTCAGTTCTTACACATATATATTCAGTTCTTACACATATATATTCAGTTCTTACACATATATTTTCAGTTCTTACTCATATATTCAGTTCTTACGCATATATATTCAGTTCTTACACATATATATTCAGTTCTTACACATATATATTCAGTTCTTACACATATATATTCAGTTCTTACGCATATATATTCCGTTCTTACGCATATATATTCCGTTTTTACGCATATATTCAGTTCTTACGCATATATTCAGTTCTTACGCATATATACTCCGTTCTTACACATATATATTCAGTTCTTACACATATATATTCAGTTCTTACACATATATATTGAGTTCTTACACATATATATTCAGTTCTTACACATATATATTCAGTTCTTAAAAATATATATACCGTTCTTACACATATATATTCAGTTCTTACGCATATATTCAGTTCTTACACATATATATTCAGTTCTTACACATATATATTCAGTTCTTACACATATATAATCAGTTCTTACACATATATATTCAGTTCTTACAAATATGTATTCGGTTCTTACGCATATATATTCAGTTCTTACCAATATATTCAGTTCTTACGCATATATATTCAGTTCTTACACATATATATTCAGTTCTTACACATATATATTCAATTCTTACGCATATATATTCAGTTCTTACACATATATATTCAGTTCTTACACATATATATTCCGTTCTTAAGCATATATATTCCGTTCTAACACATATATTTTCAGTTCTTACTCATATATATTCCGTTCTTACGCATATATATTCCGTTCTTACACATATATATTCAGTTCTTACACATATATATTCAGTTCTTACACATATATATTCCGTTCTTACGCATATATATTCAGTTCTTAAACATATATATTCAGTTCTTACACATATATATTCAGTTCTTACACATATATATTCAGTTCTTACACATAAATATTCAGTTTTTACGCATATATATTCCGTTCTTACGCATATATATTCCGTTGATACGCACATATATTCCGTTCTTACGCATATATATTCAGTTCTTACACATATATATTCAGTTCTTACACATATATATTCAGTTCTTACGCATATATATTCCGTTCTTACGCATATATATTCAGTTCTTACACATATATATTCAGTTCTTACACATATATATTCAGTTCTTACACATATATATTCAGTTCTTACACATATATATTCAGTTCGTACACATATATATTCAGTTCTTACACATATATTCCACTCTTACGCACATATATTTAGTTCTTACACATATATATTCAGTTCTTACAAATATATATTCAGTTCTTACACATATATAATCAGTTCTTACACATATATATTCAGTTCTTACAAATATATATTCAGTTCTTACACATATATTTTCAGTTCTTACTCATATATTCCGTTCTTACGCATACATATTCAGTTTTTACACATATATATTCAGTTCTTACACATATATATTCAGTACTTACACATATATATTCAGTTCTTACCTATATATATTCCGTTCTTACGCATATATATTCCGTTCTTACGCATATATATTCCGTTTTTACGCATATATTCAGTTCTTACGCATATATTCAGTTCTTACGCATATATACTCCGTTCTTGCACATATATATTCAGTTCTTACACATATATATTCAGTTCATACACATATATATTCAGTTATTATACATATATATTCAGTTCTTACACATATATATTCAGTTCTTACAAATATATATTCCGTTCTTAAGCATATATATTCAGTTCTTAAGCATATATTCAGTTCTTGCGCATATATATTCAGTTCTTACACATATATATTCAGTTCTTACGCATATATATTCAGTTCTTACACATATATATTCCGTTCTTACGCATATATATTCCGTTCTTACACATATATATTCAGTTCTTACACATATATATTCCGTTCTTACGCATATATATTCAGTTCTTACACATATATATTCAGTTCTTACATATATATATTCAGTTCTTACACATATATATTTAGTTCTTACACATATATATTCAGTTCTTACACATATATATTCAGTTCTTTCACATATATATTCAGTTCTTACACATATATATTCAGTTCTTACACATATATATTCAGTTCTTACGCATATATATTCAGTTCTTACACATATATATTTCGTTCTTACACATATATATTCAGTTCTTACACATATATATTCTGTTCTTACACATATATATTTAGTTCTTACGCATATATAGTCCGTTCTTACGCATATATATTCCGTTCTTACTCACATATATTCCGTTCATATGCATATATATTCAGTTCTTACGCATATATTCAGTTATTACGCATATATATTCAGTTCTTACACATATATATTCAGTTCTTACGCATATATATTCAGTACTTACACATATATATTCCATTCTTACGCATATATATTCCGTTCTTACACATATATATTCCGTTCTTACGCATATATATTCAGTTCTTACACATATATATATTCAGTTCTTACACATATATATTCAGTTCTTACACATATATATTCAGTTCTTACACATATATATTCAGTTCTTACACATATATATTCCAGTTCTTACGCATATATATTCCGTTTTTACGCATATATATTCAGTTCTTACACATATATATTCAGTTCTTACACATATATATTCAGTTCTTACACATATATATTCAGTTCTTACACATATATATTCAGTTCTTACACATATATATTCAGTTCTTACGCATATATATTCAGTTCTTACACATATATATTTCGTTCTTACACATATATATTCAGTTCTTACACATATATATTCAGTTCTTACACATATATATTCAGTTCTTACACATATATATTCAGTTCTTACACATATATATTCAGTTCTTACGCATATATATTCCGTTCTTACGCATATTTATTCCTTTCTTACGCACATATATTCCGTTCTTACGCATATATATTCAGTTCTTACAAATATATATTCCGTTCTTACACATATATATTCAGTTCTTACACATATATAATCAGTTCTTACACATATATATTCAGTTCTTACACATATATAATCCGTTCTTACACATATATATTCAGTTCTTACAAATATATATTCCGTTCTTACGCATATATATTCTGTTCTTACGAATATATTCAGTTCTTACGCATATATATTCAGTTCTTACACATATATATTCAGTTCTTACACATATATATTCAGTTCTTACGCATATATATTCAGTTCTTACACATATATATTCAGTTCTTACACATATATATTTAGTACTTACACATATATATTCAGTTCTTACACATATATATTCAGTTCTTACGCATATATATTCCGTTCTTACGCATATATATTCCGTTTTACGCATATATTCAGTTCTTACGCATATATTCAGTTCTTACGCATATATACTCCGTTCTTACACATATATATTCAGTTCTTACACATATATATTCAGTTCTAACACATATATATTGAGTTCTTACACATATATATTCAGTTCTTACACATATATATTCAGTTCTTACACATATATATTCATTTCTTACAAATATATATACCGTTCTTACACATATATATTCAGTTCTTACGCATATATTCAGTTCTTACGCATATATATTCAGTTCTTACACATATATATTCAGTTCTTACACATATATAATCAGTTCTTACACATATATATTCAGTTCTTACAAATATGTATTCCGTTCTTATGCATATATTCAGTTCTTACCAATATTTTCAGTTCTTACGCATATATATTCAGTTCTTACACATATATATTCAGTTCTTACACATATATATTCAGTTCTTACGCATATATATTCCGTTCTTACACATATATATTCCGTTCTTAAGCATATATATTCCGTTCTTACGCATATATATACCGTTTTAACGCATATATTCAGTTCTTACGCATATATTCATTTCTTACGCATATATACTCCGTTCTTACACATATATATTCAGTTCTTACACATATATATTCAGTTCTTATACATATATATTGAGTTCTTACAAATATATATTCAGTTCTTACACATATATATTCAGTTCTTACACATATATATTCAGTTCTTACAAATATATATTCCGTTCTTACGCATATATATTCAATTCTTACGCATATATTCAGTTCTTACGCATATATATTCAGTTCTTACGCATATATATTCAGTTCTTACACATATATATTCCATTCTTACGCATATCTATTCCGTTCTTACACATATATATTCAGTTCTTACACATATATATTCCGTTCTTACGCATATATATTCAGTTATTACACATATATATTCAGTTCTTACACATATATATTAAGTTCTTACACAATTTATATTCAGTTCTTACACATATATATTCAGTTCGTACACCTATATATTCAGTTCTTACACATATATATTCAGTTCTTGCACATATATATTCGGTTCTTACACATATATATTCAGTTCTTACGCATATATATTCAGTTCTTACACATATATATTTCGTTCTTCCACATATATTCAGTTGTTACACATATATATTCAGTTCTTACACATATATATTCAGTTATTACGCATATATATTCCGTTCTTACGCATATATATACCGTTCTTACGCACATATATTCCGTTCTTACGCATATATATTCAGTTCTTACACATATATATTCAGTTCTTACGCATATATATTCCGTTCTTACGCATATATATTCAGTTATTACACATATATATTCAGTTCTTACACATATATATTCAGTTCTTACGCATATATATTCAGTTCTTACACATATATATTCAGTTCTTACACATATATATTCAGTTCTTACGCATATATATTCAGTTCTTACACATATATATTTCGTTCTTACACATACATATTCAGTTCTTACACATATATATTCAGTTCTTACACATATATATTCAGTTCTTACACATATATATTCAGTTCTTACGCATATATATTCCGTTCTTACGCATATTTATTCCTTTCTTACGCACATATATTCCGTTCTTACGCATATATATTCAGTTCTTACAAATATATATAGTCAGTTCTTACACATATATATTCAGTTCTTACACATATATAATCAGTTCTTACACATATATATTCAGTTCTTACACATATATAATCCGTTCTTACACATATATATTCAGTTCTTACAAATATATATTCCGTTCTTACGCATATATATTCAGTTCTTACGAATATATTCAGTTCTTACGCATATATATTCAGTTCTTACACATATATATTCAGTTCTTACACATATATATTCAGTTCTTACGCATATATAGTCAGTTCTTACACATATATATTCAGTTCTTACACATATATATTCAGTTCTTACACATATATATTCAGTTCTTACACATATATATTCAGTTCTTACGCATATATATTCCGTTCTTACGCATATATATTCCGTTTTTGCGCATATATTCAGTTCTTACGCATATATTCAGTTCTTACGCATATATACTCCGTTCTTACACATATATATTCAGTTCTTACACATATATATTCAGTTCTTACACATATATATTGAGTTCTTACACATATATATTCAGTTCTTACACATATATATTCAGTTCTTACACATATATATTCATTTCTTACAAATATATATACCGTTCTTACACATATATATTCAGTTCTTACGCATATATTCAGTTCTTACGCATATATATTCAGTTCTTACACATATGAATTCAGTTCTTACACATATATAATCAGTTCTTACACATATATATTCAGTTCTTACACATATATATTCAGTTCTTACACATATATATTCAGTTCTTACACATATATATTCAGTTCTTACACATATATATTCAGTTCTTACACATATATATTCAGTTCTTACGCATATATATTCAGTTCTTACACATATATATTTCGTTCTTACACATATATATTCAGTTCTTACACATATATATTCAGTTCTTACACATATATATTCAGTTCTTACACATATATATTCAGTTCTTACGCATATATATTCCGTTCTTACGCATATTTATTCCTTTCTTACGCACATATATTCCGTTCTTACGCATATATATTCAGTTCTTACAAATATATATTCCGTTCTTACACATATATATTCAGTTCTTACACATATATAATCAGTTCTAACACATATATATTCAGTTCTTACACATATATAATCCGTTCTTACACATATATATTCAGTTCTTACAAATATATATTCCGTTCTTACGCATATATATTCAGTTCTTACGAATATATTCAGTTCTTACGCATATATATTCAGTTCTTACACATATATATTCAGTTCTTACACATATATATTCAGTTCTTACGCATATATATTCAGTTCTTACACATATATATTCAGTTCTTACACATATATATTTAGTTCTTACACATATATATTCAGTTCTTACACATATATATTCAGTTCTTACGCATATATATTCCGTTCTTACGCATATATATTCCGTTTTTACGCATATATTCAGTTCTTACGCATATATTCAGTTCTTACGCATATATACTCCGTTCTTACACATATATATTCAGTTCTTACACATATATATTCAGTTCTTACACATATATATTGAGTTCTTACACATATATATTCAGTTCTTACACATATATATTCAGTTCTTACACATATATATTCATTTCTTACAAATATATATACCGTTCTTACACATATATATTCAGTTCTTACGCATATATTCAGTTCTTACGCATATATATTCAGTTCTTACACATATATATTCAGTTCTTACACATATAATCAGTTCTTACACATATATATTCAGTTCTTACAAATATGTATTCCGTTCTTTTGCATATATTCAGTTCTTACCAATATTTTCAGTTCTTACGCATATATATTCAGTTCTTACACATATATATTCAGTTCTTACACATATATATTCAGTTCTTACGCATATATATTCCGTTCTTACACATATATATTCCGTTCTTAAGCATATATATTCCGTTCTTACGCATATATATTCCGTTTTAACGCATATATTCAGTTCTTACGCATATATTCATTTCTTACGCATATATACTCCGTTCTTACACATATATATTCAGTTCTTACACATATATATTCAGTTCTTATACATATATATTGAGTTCTTACAAATATATATTCAGTTCTTACACATATATATTCAGTTCTTACACATATATATTCAGTTCTTACAAATATATATTCCGTTCTTACGCATATATATTCAATTCTTACGCATATATTCAGTTCTTACGCATATATATTCAGTTCTTACGCATATATATTCAGTTCTAACACATATATATTCCATTCTTACGCATATCTATTCCGTTCTTACACATATATATTCAGTTCTTACACATATATATTCCGTTCTTACGCATATATATTCAGTTATTACACATATATATTCAGTTCTTACACATATATATTAAGTTCTTACACAATTTATATTCAGTTCTTACACATATATATTCAGTTCGTACACCTATATATTCAGTTCTTACACATATATATTCAGTTCTTGCACATATATATTCGGTTCTTACACATATATATTCAGTTCTTACGCATATATATTCAGTTCTTACACATATATATTTCGTTCTTCCACATATATTCAGTTGTTACACATATATATTCAGTTCTTACACATATATATTCAGTTATTACGCATATATATTCCGTTCTTACGCATATATATACCGTTCTTACGCACATACATTCCGTTCTTACGCATATATATTCAGTTCTTACACATATATATTCAGTTCTTACGCATATATATTCCGTTCTTACGCATATATATTCAGTTATTACACATATATATTCAGTTCTTACACATATATATTCAGTTCTTACGCATATATATTCAGTTCTTACACATATATATTCAGTTCTTACACATATATATTCAGTTCTTACGCATATATATTCAGTTCTTACACATATATATTTCGTTCTTACACATACATATTCAGTTCTTACACATATATATTCAGTTCTTACACATATATATTCAGTTCTTACACATATATATTCAGTTCTTACGCATATATATTCCGTTCTTACGCATATTTATTCCTTTCTTACGCACATATATTCCGTTCTTACGCATATATATTCAGTTCTTACAAATATATATTCCGTTCTTACACATATATATTCAGTTCTTACACATATATAATCAGTTCTTACACATATATATTCAGTTCTTACACATATATAATCCGTTCTTACACATATATATTCAGTTCTTACAAATATATATTCCGTTCTTACGCATATATATTCAGTTCTTACGAATATATTCAGTTCTTACGCATATATATTCAGTTCTTACACATATATATTCAGTTCTTACACATATATATTCAGTTCTTACGCATATATAGTCAGTTCTTACACATATATATTCAGTTCTTACACATATATATTCAGTTCTTACACATATATATTCAGTTCTTACACATATATATTCAGTTCTTACGCATATATATTCCGTTCTTACGCATATATATTCCGTTTTTGCGCATATATTCAGTTCTTACGCATATATTCAGTTCTTACGCATATATACTCCGTTCTTACACATATATATTCAGTTCTTACACATATATATTCAGTTCTTACACATATATATTGAGTTCTTACACATATATATTCAGTTCTTACACATATATATTCAGTTCTTACACATATATATTCATTTCTTACAAATATATATACCGTTCTTACACATATATATTCAGTTCTTACGCATATATTCAGTTCTTACGCATATATATTCAGTTCTTACACATATGAATTCAGTTCTTACACATATATAATCAGTTCTTACACATATATATTCAGTTCTTACAAATATGTATTCCGTTCTTATGCATATATATTCAGTTCTTACCAATATTTTCAGTTCTTACGCATATATATTCAGTTCTTACACATATATATTCAGTTCTTACACATATATATTCAGTTCTTACGCATATATATTCCGTTCTTACACATATATATTCCGTTCTTAAGCATATATATTCCGTTCTTACGCATATATATTCCGTTTTAACGCATATATTCAGTTCTTACGCATATATTCATTTCTTACGCATATATACTCCGTTCTTACACATATATATTCAGTTCTTACACATATATATTCAGTTCTTACACATATATATTGAGTTCTTACAAATATATATTCAGTTCTTACACATATATATTCAGTTCTTACACATATATATTCAGTTCTTACAAATATATATTCCGTTCTTACGCATATATATTCAATTCTTACGCATATATTCAGTTCTTACGCATATATATTCAGTTCTTACGCATATATATTCAGTTCTTACACATATATATTCCATTCTTTCGCATATCTATTCCGTTCTTACACATATATATTCAGTTCTTACACATATATATTCCGTTCTTACGCATATATATTCAGTTATTACACATATATATTCAGTTCTTACACATATATATTAAGTTCTTACACAATTTATATTCAGTTCTTACACATATATATTCAGTTCGTACACATATATATTCAGTTCTTACACATATATATTCAGTTCTTGCACATATATATTCGGTTCTTACACATATATATTCAGTTCTCACGCATATATATTCAGTTCTTACACATATATATTTTGTTCTTCCACATATATTCAGTTGTTTCACATATATATTCAGTTCTTACACATATATATTCAGTTCTTACGCATATATATTCCGTTCTTAGGCATATATATACCGTTCTTACGCACATATATTCCGTTCTTACGCATATATATTCAGTTCTTACACATATATATTCAGTTCTTACGCATATATATTCCGTTCTTACGCATATATATTCAGTTATTACACATATATATTCAGTTCTTACACATATATATTCAGTTCTTACGCATATATATTCAGTTCTTACACATATATATTCAGTTCTTACACATATATATTCAGTTCTTACACATATATATTCAGTTCTTACACATATATATTCCGTTCTTACGCATATATATTCAGTTCCTACACATATATTCAGTTCTTACACATATATATTCAGTTCTTATACATATATATTCAGTTCTTACGCATAGATATTCCGTTCTTACGCATATATATTCCGTTCTTACGCATATATATTCCGTTCTTACGCATATATATTCAGTTCTTAGGCATATATATTCCGTTCTTACGCATATATATTCCGTTCTTACACATATATAATCAGTTCTTACACATATATATTCAGTTCTTACACATATATATTCAGTTCTTACACATATATATTCCGTTCTTACGCATATATATTCAGTTCTTACACATATATATTCAGTTCTTACACATATATATTCCGTTCTTACGCATATATATTCAGTTCTTACAAATATATATTCAGTTCTTACACATATATATTCAGTTCTTACACATATATATTCAGTTCTTACACATATATATTCAGTTCTTACACATATATATTCAGTTCTTACGCATATATATTCAGTTCTTAAACATATATATTCCGTTCTTACGCATATATATTCAGTTCTTACACATATATATTCAGTTCTTACACATATATATTCAGTTCTTACACATATATATTCAGTTCTTACACATATATTTTCAGTTCTTACACTTATATGTTCAGTTCTTACACATATATATTCAGTTCTTACACATATATATTCAGTTCTTACGCATATATATTCAGTTCTTACACATATATATTTCGTTCTTACACATATATATTCAGTTCTTACACATATATATTCAGTTCATACACATATATATTCAGTTCTTACACATATATTTTCAGTTCTTACACATATATATTCCGTTCTTACGCATATATATTCAGTTCTTACACATATATATTCAGTTCTTACACATATATATTCAGTTCTTACACATATATATTCAGTTCTTACACATATATATTCAGTTCTTACGCATATTATTCCGTTCTTATGCATATATATTCCGTTCTTACTCACATATATTCCGTTCTTACGCATATATATTCAGTTCTTAGGCATATATATTCCGTTCTTACGCATATATATTCAGTACTTACACATATATATTCAGTTCTTACACATATATATTCAGTTCTTACACATATATTTTCAGTTCTTACTCATATATATTCCGTTCTTACGCATATATATTCCGTTCTTACACATATATAATCAGTTCTTACACATATATATACAGTTCTTACACATATATATTCAGTTCTTTACACATATATATTCAGTTCTTACCCATATATATTCCGTTCTTACGCATATATATTCCGTTTTTACGCATATATTCAGTTCTTACGCATATATTCAGTTCTTACGCATATATACTCCGTTCTTACACATATATGTTCAGTTCTTACACATATGTATTCAGTTCTTACACATATATATTGAGTTCTTACACATATATATTCAGTTCTTACACATATATATTCCGTTCTTACGCATATATATTCAGTTCTTACGAATATATTCAGTTCTTACGCATATATATTCAGTTCTTACACATATATTCAGTTCTTACACATATATATTCAGTTCTTACGCATATATATTCAGTTCTTACGCATATATATTCAGTTCTTACACATATATATTCAGTTCTTACACATATATATTCAGTTCTTACACCTATATATTCCATTCTTACGCATATATATTCAGTTCTTACACATATATATTCAGTTCTAACGCATATATTTTCAGTTCTTACTCATATATATTCCGTTCTTACGCATATATATTCCGTTCTTACACATATATATTCAGTTCTTACACATATATATTCAGTTCTTACACATATATATTCCGTTCTTACGCATATATATTCAGTTCTTACACATATATATTCAGTTTTTACACATATCTATTCAGTTCTTACACATATATATTCAGTTCTTACACATATATATTCAGTTTTTACGCATATATATTCCGTTCTTACGCATATATATTCCGTTGATACGCACATATATTCCGTTCTTACGCATATATATTCAGTTCTTACACATATATATTCAGTTCTTACACATATATATTCAGTTCTTACGCATATATATTCCGTTCTTACGCATATATATTCAGTTCGTACACATATATATTCAGTTCTTACACATATATTCCGTTCTTACGCATATATATTCAGTTCTTACACATATATATTCAGTTCTTACACATATATTTTCAGTTCTTACTCATATATTCCGTTCTTACGCATATATATTCAGTTTTCACACATATATATTCAGTTATTACACATATATATTCAGTTCTTACACATATATATGCAGTTCTTACACATATATATTCCGTTCTTACGCATATATATTCAGTTCTTACGAATATATTCAGTTCTTACGCATATATATTCAGTTCTTACACATATATATTCAGTTTCTTACACATATATATTCAGTTCTTACGCATATATATTCAGTTCTTACACATATATATTCAGTTCTTACACATATATATTCAGTTCTTACACATATATATTCAGTTCTTACACATATATATTCCGTTCTTACGCATATTTATTCAGTTCTTACACATATATATTCAGTTCTAACACATATATTTTCAGTTCTTACTCATATATATTCCGTTCTTACGCATATATGTTCCGTTCTTACACATATATATTCAGTTCTTACACATATATATGCAGTACTTACACATATATATTCAGTTTTTACACATATATATTCAGTTTTTACGCATATATATTCCGTTCTTACGCATATATATTCCGTTGATACGCACATATATTCCGTTCTTACGCATATATATTCAGTTCTTACACATATATATTCAGTTCTTACACATATATATTCAGTTCTTACACATATATATTCAGTTCTAACGCATATGTATTCAGTTCGTTCACATATATATTCAGTTCTCACACATATATTCCGTTCTTACGCATATATATTCAGTTCTTACACATATATATTCAGTTCTTACGCATATATATTCAGTTTTCACACATATATAATCAGTTCTTACACATATATATTCAGTTCTTACACATATATATTCAGTTCTTACCTATATATATTCCGTTCTTACCCATATATATTCCGTTCTGACGCATATATATTCCGTTCTTACGCATATATATTCCGTTTTTACGCATATATTCAGTTCTTACGCATATATTCAGTTCTTACGCATATATACTCCGTTCTTACACATATATATTCAGTTCTTACACATATATATTCAGTTCTTACACATATATATTCAGTTCTTACGCATATATATTCAGTTCTTACGCATATATATTCAGTTCTTACACATATATATTCAGTTCTTACACATATATATTCAGTTCTTACACATACATATTCCGTTCTTACGCATATATATTCAGTTCTAACACATATATTTTCAGTTCTTACTCATATATATTCCGTTCTTACGCATATATATTCCGTTCTTACACATATATATTCAGTTCTTACACATATATATTCCGTTCTTTACGCATATATATTCAGTTCTTACACATATATATTCAGTTCTTACACATATATATTCAGTTCTTACACATATATATTCAGTTCTTACACATATATATTCAGTTTTTACGCTTATATATTCCGTTCTTACGCATATATATTCCGTTGATACGCACATATATTCCGTTCTTACGCATATATATTCAGTTCTTACACATATATATTCAGTTCTTACACATATATATTCAGTTCTTACGCATATATATTCCGTTCTTACGCATATATATTCAGTTCTAACACATATATTTTCAGTTTTTACTCATATATATTCCGTTCTTACGCATATATGTTCCGTTCTTACACATATATATTCAATTCTTACACATATATATTCAGTTCTTACACATATATATTCAGTTCTTAAACATATATATTCAGTTTTTACGCATATATATTCCGTTCTTACGCATATATATTCCGTTGATACGCACATATATTCCGTTCTTACGCATATATATTCCGTTCTTACACATATATATTCAGTTCTTACACATATATATTCAGTTCTTACACATATATATTCAGTTCTTACACATATATATTCAGTTCTTACACATATATATTCAGTTCTTACACATATATATTGAGTTCTTACACATATATATTCAGTTCTTACACATATATATTCAGTTCTTACACATATATATTCATTTCTTACAAATATATATACCGTTCTTACACATATATATTCAGTTCTTACGCATATATTCAGTTCTTACACATATATATTCAGTTCTTACACATATATAATCAGTTCTTACACATATATATTCAGTTCTTACACATATATATTCAGTTCTTACCTATATATATTCCGTTCTTACCCATATATATTCCGTTCTGACGCATATATAATCCGTTCTTACGCATATATATTCCGTTTTTACGCATATATTCAGTTCTTACGCATATATTCAGTTCTTACGCATATATACTCCGTTCTTACACATATATATTCAGTTCTTACACATATATATTCAGTTCTTACACATATATATTCAGTTCTTACGCATATATATTCAGTTCTTACGCATATATATTCAGTTCTTACACATATATATTCAGTTCTTACACATATATATTCAGTTCTTACACATACATATTCCGTTCTTACGCATATATATTCAGTTCTAACACATATATTTTCAGTTCTTACTCATATATATTCCGTTTTTACGCATATATATTCCGTTCTTACACATATATATTCAGTTCTTACACATATATATTCCGTTCTTACGCATATATATTCAGTTCTTACACATATATATTCAGTTCTTACACATATATATTCAGTTCTTACACATATATATTCAGTTCTTACACATATATATTCAGTTTTTACGCTTATATATTCCGTTCTTACGCATATATATTCCGTTGATACGCACATATATTCCGTTCTTACGCATATATATTCAGTTCTTACACATATATATTCAGTTCTTACACATATATATTCAGTTCTTACGCATATATATTCCGTTCTTACGCATATATATTCAGTTCTAACACATATATTTTCAGTTCTTACTCATATATATTCCGTTCTTACGCATATATGTTCCGTTCTTACACATATATATTCAGTTCTTACAAATATATATTCAGTTCTTACACATATATATTCAGTTCTTACACATATATATTCAGTTTTTACGCATATATATTCCGTTCTTACGCATATATATTCCGTTGATACGCACATATATTCCGTTCTTACGCATATATATTCAGTTCTTACACATATATATTCAGTTCTTACACATATATATTCAGTTCTTACACATATATATTCAGTTCTTACACATATATATTCAGTTCTTACACATATATATTCAGTTCTTACACATATATATTGAGTTCTTACACATATATATTCAGTTCTTACACATATATATTCAGTTCTTACACATATATATTCATTTCTTACAAATATATATACCGTTCTTACACATATATATTCAGTGCTTACGCATATATTCAGTTCTTACACATATATATTCAGTTCTTACACATATATATTCAGTTCTTACATATATATAATCAGTTCTTACACATATATATTCAGTTCTTACAAATGTGTATTCCGTTCTTACGCATATATATTCAGTTCTTACCAATATATTCAGTTCTTACGCATATATATTCAGTTCTTACACATATATATTCAGTTCTTACACATATATATTCAGTTCTTACGCATATATATTCAGTTCTTACACATATATATTCAGTTCTTACACATATATATTCCGTTCTTAAGCATATATATTCCGTTCTAACACATATATTTTCAGTTCTTACTCATATATATTCCGTTCTTACGCATATATATTCCGTTCTTACACATATATATTCAGTTCTTACACATATATATTCAGTTCTTACACATATATATTCCGTTCTTACGCATATATATTCAGTTCTTACACATATATATTCAGTTCTTACACATATATATTCAGTTCTTACACATATATATTCAGTTCTTACACATAAATATTCAGTTTTTACGCATATATATTCCGTTCTTACGCATATATATTCCGTTGATACGCACATATATTCCGTTCTTACGCATATATATTCAGTTCTTACACATATATATTCAGTTCTTACAAATATATATTCAGTTCTTACGCATATATATTCCGTTCTTACGCATATATATTCAGTTCTTACACATATATATTCAGTTCTTACGCATATATATTCAGTTCTTACAAATATATATTCAGTTCGTACACATATATATTCAGTTCTTACACATATATTCCGTTCTTACGCATATATATTCAGTTCTTACACATATATATTCAGTTCTTACACATATATATTCAGTTCTTACACATATATTTTCAGTTCTTACTCATATATTCAGTTCTTACGCATATATATTCCGTTTTTACACATATATATTCAGTTCTTACACATATATATTCAGTTCGTACACATATATATTCAGTTCTTACACATATATTCCGTTCTTACGCATATATATTCAGTTCTTACACATATATATTCAGTTCTTACACATATATATTCAGTTCTTACACATATATTTTCAGTTCTTACTCATATATTCCGTTCTTACGCATATATATTCAGTTTTTACACATATATATTCAGTTCTTACACATATATATTCAGTTCTTACACATATATATTCAGTTCTAACCTATATATATTCCGTTCTTACGCATATATATTCCGTTCTTACGCATATATATTCCGTTTTTACGCATATATTCAGTTCTTACGCATATATTCAGTTCTTACGCATCTTTACTCCGTTCTTGCACATATATATTCAGTTCTTACACATATATATTCAGTTCATACACATATATATTCAGTTAATACACATATATATTCAGTTCTTACACATATATATTCAGTTCTTACAAATATATATTCCGTTCTTAAGCATATATATTCAGTTCTTACGCATATATTCAGTTCTTACGCATATATATTCAGTTCTTACACATATATATTCAGTTCTTACGCATATATATTCAGTTCTTACGCATAGATATTCCGTTCTTACGCATATATATTCCGTTCTTACGCATATATATTCCGTTCTTACGCATATATATTCAGTTCTTAGGCATATATATTCCGTTCTTACGCATATATATTCCGTTCTTACACGTATATAATCAGTTCTTACATATATATATTCAGTTCTTACACATATATATTCAGTTCTTACACATATATATTCCGTTCTTACGCATATATATTCCGTTCTTACACATATATATTCAGTTCTTACACATATATATTCCGTTCTTACGCATATATATTCCGTTCTTACGCATATATATTCCGTTCTTACGCATATATATTCAGTTCTTACACATATATATTCAGTTCTTACACATATATATTCAGTTCTTACACATATATATTCAGTTCTTACACATATATATTCAGTTCTTACACATATATATTCAGTTCTTACGCATATATATTCAGTTCTTAAACATATATATTCCGTTCTTACGCATATATATTCTGTTCTTACACATATATATTCAGTTCTTACACATATATATTCAGTTCTTACACATATATATTCAGTTCTTACACATATATTTTCAGTTCTTACACTTACCCAGTGGGCACACGACGTCAAAGTGACGTTGGATATTGGTTGGATCTTGGTCGCGACGTCGGCGACCTAAGGGGGCACTCCTCAGTTTCGCATGAATGTCCATGGTGTAAATCAGAAAGAAATCAACTAAGCATCTTTTAGGTCCATGAATGGTATTTATAATAATTATGAAGCACATGTTTGATGTTGTTTTCAGTTTTGAGTACTTCTAAGTTTATTTTGGTGTATTGGAATATGCATTCTTTGGGTTTTTTGGAGTCTATAAATAGAAAAATGTGAACCAATCCAAAACTTTCTAAAAATAGGTGAAATGGCTGATTTTCTATCACGGGGAGTTCAGCATGGAATAACTTTTTAAAACGCCGGACTCGGTATGTAAAGCTTAGCATTTCCTGATATGCAAGAGCATTATGAGTGCAGACATGACCCTGATATGTGTAGGAAAATTTTTTATTTTTATTTATTGACATTTGAAATATTGCTAAAATTGGTTTTTTAACATGTTTTGAGGGGTGGGGTAATCTTAAAGAAATGGGACTAAAGTTGTACAGAAAATGCTTTTTGATACTTTTATTTGGTATGGAAACATGGGTAATTGTATTGTCTTCTAAGAAATGTATGACACAATGATGATGTGATTTATTTTTGCTCAAGGATTCAGGCTAAGGGCTTGTCATGGGTTTGATGATTGAGAAATGTACATTAAACTGTGGAGTGCCCCCTTAAGGGTCAAACCTTTTTTTACTAAAACAGTCAAATGAAGGATTTTTTGTCTGTATTTCAACATATTTTCAAAGTTTGTTACCATTCGGTTTGTTTGCGAAGAGAACTACTTCGGTTAGAATGTAATTTGTCGATAAGGCAAACCCGCATTGCTACGAAACCCAGATTATGAAAAACTCGGTAAAATATGTATATTGTAATACTCCGCGATGCACCGTATCTTGAGATATCTCGATATATGTCTAATTTATCTTGAGATACTCCATGTTGAGATATCACATTTTATCTTGAGATATCTCAATTTATATTGAGATATTTGTATTGAGATATCTCAATTAGTCTCAAGATATCTCAATATATATCTCAAGTTATCTTGAGATAACTGTCTTGAGGTATCTTAACTTGTTTTGAGATAATTATCTTGAGATATCTCAATGTGTCTTGAGTCATTGATATCACAAAATAAATAGAGATATATCTTACAATTTCTCAAGGTGTATCGCAACTTATCGTGAGATATCTAACTTGCGATATCTCAAGATCTCATGTGTCTTGCGGTTGGTATATGCAATTTTAGTAGGGTTTTCTAAGTTTGAGGTGGGCTTTTTGCCATTTGAAAACTAACCATTGGTGTAATTCTTGGGTTTGCCATAACACTGTTTCAATATATGTACAGTTTGCTAATGGTAATGTCCCATTTAAGTACTGGTTGCTATGGTATTTTGATGTCATAGTAAAATGACGTTAAACATAGAATAGCATGTTGGGTGACGTCATGTCACATGACGTCATTATGTCGTGTCGCGTTAAAATAAAAATAAATCGCATAAGATAGCGGCTTTATATAAATCGGGTTATAGGAGGTAACTTTTTAGAGTGGAAATGACTTCTGATTGCAAATTTCAGACCTTTTTCATGCTATGGAAAAAAAACAGACCGAAAGAAAAAAGTTTGCAAAAAAGCTGTTAAAAAGGCTATTTCAGTGTTATCTTAAAAAGGTGCTGTTAGGCCAATTTTTGGACAATCGCAATAATACGTATGTCAAGACGTCCGGAATAAATTCGCGAAATGGAAAAAGGGGCGTTTAAAAAAAAATTAACGGACAACTTTCCCTTAAGGGGGCACTCCTCAGTTTCGCATGAATGTCCATGGTGTAAATCAGAAAGAAATCAACTAAGCATCTTTTAGGTCCATGAATGGTATTTATAATAATTATGAAGCACATGTTTGATGTTGTTTTCAGTTTTGAGTACTTCTAAGTTTATTTTGGTGTATTGGAATATGCATTCTTTGGGTTTTTTGGAGTCTATAAATAGAAAAATGTGAACCAATCCAAAACTTTCTAAAAATAGGTGAAATGGCTGATTTTCTATCACGGGGAGTTCAGCATGGAATAACTTTTTAAAACACCGGACTCGGTATGTAAAGCTTAGCATTTCCTGATATGCAAGAGCATTATGAGTGCAGACATGACCCTGATATGTGTAGGAAAATTTTCTATTTTTATTTATTGACATTTGAAATATTGCTAAAATTGGTTTTTTAACATGTTTTGAGGGGTGGGGTAATCTTAAAGAAATGGGACTAAAGTTGTACAGAAAATGCTTTTTGATACTTTTATTTGGTATGGAAACATGGGTAATTGTATTGTCTTCTAAGAAATGTATGACACAATGATGATGTGATTTATTTTTGCTCAAGGATTCAGGCTAAGGGCTTGTCATGGGTTTGATGATTGAGAAATGTACATTAAACTGTGGAGTGCCCCCTAAATCCAACGTCTATCCGACGTTAGAAATCCGACGTCAGGACAACGTCATGATACGACGTTGTAACGACGTTGGATTTCGGTCGCACATATGACAACACAAATGTAGTCGTGAAAACCTTTTTTCACATGATGTTTTCTACATTCCATTGACGAACAGAGTTACGAACTGAGTTTTTCTATCAAAATTGTTTCGAAACTTTATTACTCCCCTTTGCCGCTCACTCTCGGATCCGCTAGGTGTCGTTAATTTCTGGCGGAAAATAATATGACGCGTTCACTTCGCGCATATGCGCATAATATATTTGAACATTGTAT
Source organism: Cyrtodaria siliqua (assembly GCA_037043455.1). Lineage (NCBI taxonomy): Eukaryota > Metazoa > Mollusca > Bivalvia > Adapedonta > Hiatellidae > Cyrtodaria > Cyrtodaria siliqua. The sequence goes on from JAWPHD010017867.1 coordinate 28,250, forward strand.
GTGAGTTTCGCGTAGAAAAGTGCAACAAAACAATAATTGCTTCAACCAGTAAGATTTATTTCTTCAGTGTTTTATTTAAACACTTGCAATATTCCGTTTTAAACTTTTAAATTATTATTCGAAAACTCGCAGTCTAGCTCTGCATATTTGAAAGTGGCGGAAACAAGAAAGCTGAGAAGAAACAAACAATTAAAGTGTTCATTCACACAACGAACAACGATAATTTGTGCAGGATTTTTAATTGCAGGTATTTATTTATTCGTTATATACAGATATTTCGATGCATATTTCGTTCTGCTCTGTATTGGTTGATTTATTTACACATTTTATATGCATGTTTCATGACTCGGCCTCAGTCGGATTCGAACTCGGAATAAATCGGAGCCTTTTCCCCTTCTTTACTAGGGCACTTTATAGGGCGTCTTCCCCTCCCAAAATTTCGTTAAAATCATTCAGCTTTCCCCTGTATTGGACATTACACCAGGTCTTTCCTTCCCCTTTTGCTACTTTCCGTGCTCGTTTCCATCAAATTTGGGGGCCTGGGCCCCTTCCCCTGATTTGGAAAAGAGCCTTATATAGCTGCATGTTATCATTGAAAGTCTGCATGAAGTTGTGCACATTGTGTTAGTCCAAATTATTTAGACATACGCATGCTTCTGCAATGAAAACTTTATTTGAATTGAATGTTGTTTGAACGACTCATCAACACAGTACAGGTTATTTAGAGCCGCCCCAGAGAGAGGGGAAGGAAACATAGGAATCCGGGAACCTGCCCTACTCTTATTATCGAATAGATTCCTATGGTTCTTTAACGTGCTTGGATAATAGACCGATACACGGGACCGCCCGGTTTACGTCCCCATCCAATGGACGAGGCTAAGGAAAAGTGTCTTGCCCAAGAACACACCGACGGAATTCAGTGGCAGCACGGAGGATTGAACCCGGGGCCTCCGGTTACAAATCCGCCGCGCCACCGACTGCGCCACGCCAACCCTCTAAAACTTTATTTGAGGAATTTTAAAAATTATTGCTGACCATAATTTAACAAGCTCAGCCTTTCACCTTTCTAAATTTATAAATATTTCCAATAAAAATATATTTTTAACGATTCACAGGACCAGTTGAGAAATTATTTTTAAAGAGTGTATTAATCGCATAATTTAAAATCAGGTTATTTGTTAGTTGTTTGTACGAAGCCCATCAGGTGACATGCAGAAAAAATAATTTAAAGCGTTCGCACGCTCTAGCTACAGTGTGCGAACGCTATAGCTATAGTGTCAGGGATCAAAGGGGTGCGAGGTAGTACTGGTTTTTACGGACCAGTACGTGGACCTTAAGGGGTACTGGTCCGTGTCAGTCAGTACTGGTCCGTATAATAAATATCCATAAAATCCGAACAAAAATCATTCTAACATATATAAAATTCATTCATTGCTTTAATAGAGCTGCTGACTATTTCGGTTCATTGACGGTTAATATATTTATGTTCCATTTACAGCAATGTCTTGGGTCCGTGCAGTATGGTTAGAGGCGAAACAGGAGGAGGAAGGGGTTGTGCCAGCCAGTTGGATAGCAGATGGCGCGGTGTGCTGGCCGAAAGTGACGGATGCCCAAAAGGCCATGAGGACAAGGAGACAGCCTAATGATGGAAAAACCAAGTGATCAAGGAAAAAATGAGATCAGGTATATTCAATATTGGTATATTGATATATTGCGGTCTTGATTGCACTGTAGGTAATTCAGTGTCTACTCGGTAGATATAAATATATATACCTATATTTTTTTCCTATATTTTAGGTCTGTCCTATACTTACTGGCCTATATTTTGTTGAGAAACACCTAAATGTTTGAATTTCTGTGACATATCGAGGTTCAAGTCATATCTACAGGGCTCGACGCTAACTTTTGGATGCAAAATTTTAAATGACAATATCTTTTGTTTGGAACAACAGTCTATAGTGTTTTGATATTTCATCTATAACACATAAGTTGAATATTCATACATCATCATATAAAGATATATTTTTAAACTATGGTCAAATTGTCACTTGCCCTGGATAGTGGATATTTAGTGAGGACAAGTATATTTAGACACTCACTTGCCCCAAAATTATACTGTGTACATATTATACGCTTTACCTAAAATATTGCTCCTGCACATATAATTTTCAAATTAAGTGGAAAATTTAGTTACTGTCAAGCCGTGATGTAAGTGTTGTGGTCTGCACTAAGTCAGTCCTCCGTTCTAGCAAATGATATGTCTACCAAGTCCGTCTATGTCTTTCTTATGTAAACTTAAGTGTCTTGATGAAAATGATGAGCTGATGCAATAAAAGGTTCTATTCGTTACCTCTGTGCGGGCTCTGTGAAATGAAGAATAAGACAGTTGCTCCGTCCTGGCATGTCGTAAAAGACGAATAATCGGGTTTTGACCGAATACATGAATGTATTTCCTATATTTGTTTTAAACTTGTCCTATATTCCTACATTTTCAGCATAATTTTGACACCCTTGTGATTACAAAAAATGCCAGTTGGCTATAGATATAGTATAGTATGTTGATCTTATTAGTAACTCTATCGAGTACGGCTTTCTTTTTCAGACATCAGGAACAAATGCGAAGAGTGTGAACAAACAACTACAGTGGAAACTAAAGATGAGGACACACAGGACAAGGGGAGAGCCAGAGTCTTTCTAGACCAAAGTGTCCCTTAAGTCTTTTACAGTGTTACTGGTAGGCCATTGTTAAAGCTCATCAGTCATAACATTTACACTTATAGAATTCAATATTACTTAAGTATGGCATGTGATTTTGTTGTATGATGGGTATCTTTTTGGTGTCATCTGTTGCTAACATTAACACTAACTTCAAAGAATACATGCTGCGATGCAGGCTAAATCTAAGATTTTTGAGAATGTTCGTACTTCAGTTTTGGTGGATTTAAACAATTTGAAATTTAGTGGCCTGCATTTCAGTTTGCTCCATATGTAAACATTTAAATAAAAGTATATAAATTATAATATAATAGTACAATCTACACTAGTTGTAATTCTTCATTCTGCCTTCAGCCTTCTGCATGTAATCTCCTTTCTTATCTCATTCTTTCATATATATTTTTACAGAAAGCGTGATGAAAGGGAATGCCACCAGGCCCACAACGGAGCATGAGATTAATTTGGCATTGGGCCACTGCCTGAAGTATGCTCCCGACAGACTTGGCGGGGGTGGAAGGAAAAAACTGACACAGAATTAATTGTAGAACAAAATAAAATGCCTGCCGACAAATATTGCCTGCACAGTGCATGCATCTAGATTTGAAGCACCGACATAAACGACGTTATTCTGCAGAGTATACAGAAGAGATGGAACATTCATTTTCAAACAGTCTAGGGTTTGTCTAAAGATGTTATCTCTAAGGTGACGTTACCACTCCATCAGACCACTTTCCTGAAAAGATATCGTTGAATTATGGCTAAGCATGCATTACTAAACAAATAACACGACCTATAATACAAGGAATGTGTCTGATGAATGCCTCCAGTGCAATATCGATCGTCATGTGCTTCTCTGGAAATGATCAGCATAACAGTTTAAGTAAAGACAAACGTAAGAAATTGATATTACATTTAAAAAACACACTTGTCATAGCTAATGTAATACGTCCTTTAAAGTTTAAAGACAATCCGTCAATATGTGAGCGGAGTTGGACACATATGGAGCGTCGTTTTATTATTTATTCACCGGTAATGGATAAATATTCATAAACGAATGTTATGGATATCTATCCATAAACGAATTATAGATATAGATCTTTCCGTTATAGATATACAAAAAGCTAATACAATATATTATTTATGGATATCATTAATTATTTATAGATATCTTATAATCGATTGAGGGATATGCATATTTCAATAACTGAAATTATAAATGCACCATCATTTATGGTTGTATTATATTTTAATTTAAGAAATCCATATTTCATTTAAATATTTATTTCCATAAATCGAATTGTATGTATCTGTAAATGACTTATGGATATATATGATCGTGAATTAATGATAGCACTTGCACGCGGTCGTATTTCATTGACTGCTGGTCAATTTTCTGGTGTTGTCATGAAATGTATATAGTTATTTTTGATAAACATAAACATTTGTTTGAATGGTGTTTAACTACAAGTTTAGCACATGTTAGGCCATATATGAAAGTCGATTATATTGTGGTAGAGGCAGACCACCCCGTCTTTCCTGGGTAAAACCAGCACTGTATACATATCTTTCTCACTAGCCAGAGCTTTTAGTAAACAAACAAGAACTTTCTTATATGTCTTGTGATCACATCTGGTGATTTTTCAAGTGGAAAGCTAGTTTTTCTATACGAAAATTCCACTGCTGCATTATCCATACTTGATGTGAAGTTGCAGCTCATCATTAATATGTGACATTTTAATATTGATGTCAATGGGGAAAATAATTGGTGGTAAATGGGGAAACTAATTGGTGGTTTCATACCTGTAAAGCTATTGTTAATCCCTTCATTTCAAATCTGATTTGAGGTAATAAACAATATTTTATTTTATTTTTTGAATGGTGTCTTACGTAAGTTTTTCGGTGGATTATTTGTTTTAATACACGTTAGAATTTTAATTTGTATAAGCTGTTACGTAATAGTCAGGGTCGTGGTTACTAATGACATTACATGTTTCAGAATGTGTTTGTTTGTATTGTGTTTTACGTCATTTTCAACACATGTACGGTTATTTATTGTATACTTTCATATTGTCCCGTTTAGTTTGCATTGAGCTAAGTGTGCAATATTCTACGATATTGCACAAATTGATATTGCACGGGAACTTTTGCTCGTGCTTGCTAAGAGCCGCGAAATAGAAATAAGGAACTACTTTCAAATAAAAATAACGGAATCCTTCCTATAGTGTCAACAAAAAAATACGTGTTTTTTTCAACCTTTTATGGCAAAAATTGATAAAATAATTCAAATGGTCACTCACCCACTGTTTTTAACGTTATCGAATGGTAAACAAACTTTAGAAATTCGCTTGATGTTTTTAATGACGTCACCCGACGTCTACGTCGTTTTCGCGCAAAATAATCATCCACACAAAATGAAACTGAATGGCAAGATAGGAATTCCATCAAAAGCTATAAAAATAACACAAATACAATGAAAAGTAATAGTCATACTATTAACATTGATCAAAAACAATATGAAAGTATACAATAAAGAGGTTATTGAATTTGTATGGCTAAATATTACTTGGAACTTGTTGTTTTGGCGCAGGACGACTCGCTTCGCAGGACGACTCGCAAGCTCGTCGTCCTTTGCCAAAACAACTCGTTCCAAGTAATATTTAGCCATACAAATTCAATAACCTATAATATGACGGTCGATGTTTTGTGGTGGAGGCACACCACCCACTTTTCCTGGGTAGAACCAGAGTATTGTACACCTCCCGCCATCCGTAAGAATCTACACTCCCTCACTTACAAGTCGCGCTCCCAGTGGGATTCGAACCCGTAGCGGTGAGAGGCGAAGGTTTACAACGCAACGTCGTTAATTAACCATTCGGCCACGGAGACGTATTTAGAATGTGTATAAATGAGTTACGTATTCCGATACTTAGTGATAAACTCTTAAAATTACATTATATTGTATGTTCTACTAAAATGGTATTGTCGATATTCCAATGGACTACATGTTGTTATGTATACTGAAAAAAATATATTAGTGTTATATGTAATTTTGTAGCAATGTCACTGAAATTCCCTTCGTATTTGCACATGTGTAAATTGTTTTATTAATAAATAGAACATCATTTACGGTGAATTATAGTGTAATATATCACGGTTTGGAGTTCAATTGTAAACAATAATTTCATGAGCCCGAAGGGTGAAATTATTGTTTACAATTGAACGAGAAAGCGTGATATATAACAAGATAATTCACCGTAAACGAGGTTATATTTCTATTCTATAATACCCCTAAAATGTGAAAATAAGCACACATCTGAAATCTTTCGCATTGCTTAGCTTACTCTCCTAACATTGCAAACGTTACAGTGAATATCTTCCGCATTGCCTTGCTTATTCTCCTAACGTTTTGCAAACGTTACAGTGAATATCTTTCGCATTGCCTTGCTTATTCTCCGAACGTTACAAACGTTACAGTGATATCTTTCGCATTGCCTTGCTTATCCTCCGAACGTTGCAGATGTTACAGTGATATATCGTTGAATATAACGAGATATTTCAAACTAGGCTGTATAGTGCTGGTGTATTAGAAAATAACACTCTGTCAGAATAAATGGTGTACTCTAAATACCAGTTATCGGAAGTTAGAGTATGGCAGACACATGAAATAGACATGCTACAAATCAATTAGAGTTTGGTCTCATCTCGTTGGGTAATCTAAACACATCTGTGGGTACGCCAATATCAATATTTAAATCAACCAACTCGACGAGACCATACTCTATGTAGGTATTATACCACTAATTATTGCTATAGACTTATATATAGAGAGGGAGCGATGCATCTGCCAAACGTGATGACAAATTTTCATTGTTTATCTTGGCCAAGTTGGCGCCATTTTGTTCATTTCTTGTAGAAGTACTATTCATAGTGTAAACACAACTCGGCTTGGGTCAGTTGAATGGAATGAATTAGTTTGTCGTTGCCCCGTGGGGTTCTATTCGGTTGTTGTACTGTGTGTCTATACAATGAATAAATGTATTTAAATGTGTTAAGATTATCTGTGTTCACTATCTAACGTCGTAATTTGACGTTGTATCAACGTCAGAATATGACGTCTACCTGACTTTCATTTTCAACCATAATCCAACGTCGGGATTTGACGTTGTATCAACGTCAGAATATGACGTCTACCTGACTTTCATTTTCAACCATAATCCAACGTCAATCCAACGTCGGGATTTGACGTTGTATCAACGTCAGAGTCCAACGTCGGGGTTTGACGTTGTATCAACGTCGGAATATGACGTCTACCTGACTTTCATTTTCAACCAAAATCCAACGTCAATCCAACGTCATAGCCCAACGTTGGATACAACGTCACATTGACGTCATGTGCCCACTGGGTATATGTTCAGTTCTTACACATATATATATAGTTGTTACACATATATATTCAGTTCTTACGCATATATATTCAGTTCTTACACATAAATATTTCGTTCTTACACATATATATTCAGTTCTTACACATATATATTCAGTTCTTACACATATATATTCAGTTCTTACACATATATATTCAGTTCTTACACATATATATTCCGTTCTTACGCATATATATTCAGTTCTTACACATATATATTCAGTTCTTACACATATATATTCAGTTCTTACACATATATATTCAGTTCTTACACATATATATTCAGTTCTTACGCATATATATTCCGTTCTTATGCATATATATTCCGTTCTTACGCACATATATTCCGTTCTTACGCATATATATTCAGTTCTTACACATATATATTCCGTTCTTACGCATATATATTCAGTTATTACACATATATATTCAGTTCTTACACATATATATTCAGTTCTTACACAATTTATATTCAGTTCTTACACATATATATTCAGTTCGTACACATATATATTCAGTTCTTACACATATATATTCAGTTCTTGCACATATATATTCGGTTCTTACACATATATATTCAGTTCTTACGCATATACATTCAGTTCTTACACATATATATTTCGTTCTGCCACATATATTCAGTTGTTACACATATATATTCAGTTCTTACACATATATATTCAGTTCTTACGCATATATATTCCGTTCTTACGCATATATATTCCGTTCTTACGCACATATATTCCGTTCTTACGCATATATATTCAGTTCTTACACATATATATTCAGTTCTTACGCATATATATTCCGTTCTTACGCATATATATTCAGTTCTTACACATATATATTCAGTTCTTACACATATATCTTCAGTTCTTACGCATATATATTCAGTTCTTACACATATATATTCAGTTCTTACACATATATATTCAGTTCTTACACATATATATTCAGTTCTTACACATATATATTCCGTTCTTACGCATATATATTCAGTTCCTACACATATATATTCAGTTCTTACACATATATATTCAGTTCTTATACATATATATTCAGTTCTTACGCATAGATATTCCGTTCTTACGCATATATATTCCGTTCTTACGCATATATATTCCGTTCTTACGCATATATATTCAGTTCTTAGGCATATATATTCCGTTCTTACGCATATATATTCCGTTCTTACACATATATAATCAGTTCTTACACATATATATTCAGTTCTTACACATATATATTCAGTTCTTACACATATATATTCCGTTCTTACGCATATATATTCCGTTCTTACACATATATATTCAGTTCTTACACATATATATTCCGTTCTTACGCATATATATTCCGTTCTTACGCATATATATTCAGTTCTTACACATATATATATTCAGTTCTTACACATATATATTCAGTTCTTACACATATATATTCAGTTCTTACGCATATATATTCCGTTCTTACGCATATATATTCAGTTCTTACACATATATATTCAGTTCTTACACATATATATTCAGTTCTTACGCATATATATTCAGTTCTTACAAATATATATTCAGTTCGTACACATATATATTCAGTTCTTACACATATATTCCGTTCTTACGCATATATATTCAGTTCTTACACATATATATTCAGTTCTTACACATATATATTTAGTTCTTACACATATATTTTCAGTTCTTACTCATATATTCCGTTCTTACGCATATATATTCAGTTTTTACACATATATATTCAGTTCTTACACATATATATTCAGTTCGTACACATATATATTCAGTTCTTACACATATATTCCGTTCTTACGCATATATATTCAGTTCTTACACATATATATTCAGTTCTTACACATATATATTCAGTTCTTACACATATATTTTCAGTTCTTACTCATATATTCCGTTCTTACGCATATATATTCAGTTTTTACACATATATATTCAGTTCTTACACATATATATTCAGTTCTTACACATATATATTCAGTTCTAACCTATATATATTCCGTTCTTACGCATATATATTCCGTTCTTACGCATATATATTCCGTTTTTACGCATATATTCAGTTCTTACGCATATATTCAGTTCTTACGCATCTTTACTCCGTTCTTGCACATATATATTCAGTTCTTACACATATATATTCAGTTCATACACATATATATTCAGTTATTACACATATATATTCAGTTCTTACACATATATATTCAGTTCTTACGCATATATATTCAGTTCTTACAAATATATATTCAGTTCGTACACATATATATTCAGTTCTTACACATATATTCAGTTCTTACGCATATATATTCAGTTCTAACACATATATATTCAGTTCTTACACATATATATTCAGTTCTTACACATATAATTTCAGTTCTTACTCATATATTCACTTCTTACGCATATATATTCAGTTTTTACACATATATATTCAGTTCTTACACATATATATTCAGTTGGTACACATATATATTCAGTTCTTACACATATATTCCGTTCTTACGCATATATATTCAGTTCTTACACATATATATTCAGTTCTTACACATATATATTCAGTTCTTACACATATATTTTCAGTTCTTACTCATATATTCCGTTCTTACGCATACATATTCAGTTTTTACACATATATATTCAGTTCTTACACATATATATTCAGTTCTTACACATATATATTCAGTTCTAACCTATATATATTCCGTTCTTACGCATATATATTCCGTTCTTACGCATATATATTCCGTTTTTACGCATATATTCAGTTCTTACGCATATATTCAATTCTTACGCATCTTTACTCCGTTCTTGCACATATATATTCAGTTCTTACACATATATATTCAGTTCATACACATATATATTCAGTTATTACACATATATATTCAGTTCTTACACATATATATTCAGTTCTTACAAATATATATTCCGTTCTTAAGCATATATATTCAGTTCTTACGCATATATTCAGTTCTTACTCATATATATTCAGTTCTTACACATATATATTCAGTTCTTACGCATATATATTCAGTTCTTACGCATAGATATTCCGTTCTTACGCATATATATTCCGTTCTTACGCATATATATTCCGTTCTTACGCATATATATTCAGTTCTTAGGCATATATATTCCGTTCTTACGCATATATATTCCGTTCTTACACATATATAATCAGTTCTTACAAATATAAATCAGTTCTTACACATATATATTCAGTTCTTACACATATATATTCCGTTCTTACGCATATATATTCCGTTCTTACACATATATATTCAGTTCTTACACATATATATTCCGTTCTTACGCATATATATTCCGTTCTTACGCATATATATTCAGTTCTTACACATATATATATTCAGTTCTTACACATATATATTCAGTTCTTACACATATATATTCAGTTCTTACACATATATATCCAGTTCTTACGCATATATATTCCGTTCTTACGCATATATATTCAGTTCTTACACATATATATTCAGTTCTTACACATATATATTCAGTTCTTACGCATATATATTCAGTTCTTACAAATATATATTCAGTTCGTACACATATATATTCAGTTCTTACACATATATTCCGTTCTTACGCATATATATTCAGTTCTTACACATATATATTCAGTTCTTACACATATAAATTCAGTTCTTACACATATATTTTCAGTTCTTACTCATATATTCCGTTCTTACGCATATATATTCAGTTTTTACACATATATATTCAGTTCTTACACATATATATTCAGTTCGTACACATATATATTCAGTTCTTACACATATATTCCGTTCTTACGCATATATATTCAGTTCTTACACATATATATTCAGTTCTTACACATATATATTCAGTTCTTACACATATATTTTCAGTTCTTACTCATATATTCCGTTCTTACGCATATATATTCAGTTTTTACACATATATATTCAGTTCTTACAAATATATATTCAGTTCTTACACATATATATTCAGTTCTAACCTATATATATTCCGTTCTTACGCATATATATTCCGTTCTTACGCATATATATTCCGTTTTTACGCATATATTCAGTTCTTACGCATATATTCAGTTCTTACGCATCTTTACTCAATTCTTGCACATATATATTCAGTTCTTACACATATATATTCAGTTCATACACATATATATTCAGTTATTACACATATATATTCAGTTCTTACACATATATATTCAGTTCTTACAAATATATATTCCGTTCTTAAGCATATATATTCAGTTCTTACGCATATATTCAGTTCTTACGCATATATATTCAGTTCTTACACATATATATTCAGTTCTTACGCATATATAATCAGTTCTTACGCATAGATATTCCGTTCTTACGCATATATATTCCGTTCTTACGCATATATATTCCGTTCTTACGCATATATATTCAGTTCTTAGGCATATATATTCCGTTCTTACGCATATATATTCCGTTCTTACACATATATAATCAGTTCTTACACATATATATTCAGTTCTTACACATATATATTCAGTTCTTACACATATATATTCCGTTCTTACGCATATATATTCCGTTCTTACACATATATATTCAGTTCTTACACATATATATTCCGTTCTTACGCATATATATTCCGTTCTTACGCATCATATATTCCGTTCTTACGCATAGATATCAGTTCTTACACATATATATTTAGTTCTTACACTTATATATTCAGTTCTTACACATATATATTCAGTTCTTACACATATTATATTCAGATCTTACACATATATATTCAGTTCTTACGCATATATATTCAGTTCTTAAACATATATATTCCGTTCTTACGCATATATATTCTGTTCTTACACATATATATTCAGTTCTTACGCATATATATTCAGTTCTTACGCATAGATATTCCGTTCTTACGCATATATATTCCGTTCTTACGCATATATATTCCGTTCTTACGCATATATATTCAGTTCTTAGGCATATATATCCGTTCTTACGCATATATATTCCGTTCTTACACATATATAATCAGTTCTTACACATATATATTCAGTTCTTACACATATATATTCAGTTCTTACACATATATATTCCGTTCTTACGCATATATATTCCGTTCTTACACATATATATTCAGTTCTACACATATATATTCCGTTCTTACGCATATATATTCCGTTCTTCGCATATATATTCAGTTCTTACACATATATATATTCAGTTCTTACACATATATATCAGTTCTTACACATATATATTCAGTTCTTACACATATATAACCAGTTCTTACGCATATATATTCCGCTCTTACGCATATATATTCAGTTCTTACACATATATATTCAGTTCTTACACATATATATTCAGTTCTTACGCATATATATTCAGTTCTTACAGAATATATATTCAGTTCGTACACATATATATTCAGTTCTTACACATATATTCCGTTCTTACGCATATATATTCAGTTCTTACACATATATATTCAGTTCTTACACATATAAATTCAGTTCTTACACATATATTTTCAGTTCTTACTCATATATTCCGTTCTTACGCATATATATTCAGTTTTTACACATATATATTCAGTTCTTACACATATATATTCAGTTCGTACACATATATATTCAGTTCTTACACATATAATTCCGTTCTTACGCATATATATTCAGTTCTTACACATATATATTCAGTTCTTACACATATATATTCAGTTCTTACACATATATTTTCAGTTCTTACTCATATTTCCGTTCTTACGCATATATATTCAGTTTTTACACATATATATTCAGTTCTTACAAATATATATTCAGTTCTTACACATATATATTCAGTTCTAACCTATATATATTCCGTTCTTACGCATATATATTCCGTTCTTACGCATATATATTCCGTTTTTACGCATATATTCAGTTCTTACGCATATATTCAGTTCTTACGCATCTTTACTCAATTCTTGCACATATATATTCAGTTCTTACACATATTATATTCAGTTCATACACATATATATTCAGTTATTACACTTATATATTCAGTTCTTACACATATATATTCAGTTCTTACAAATATATATTCCGTTCTTAAGCATATATATTCAGTTCTTACGCATATATTCAGTTCTTACGCATATATATTCAGTTCTTACACATATATATTCAGTTCTTACGCATATATAATCAGTTCTTACGCATAGATATTCCGTTCTTACGCATATATATTCCGTTCTTACGCATATATATTCCGTTCTTAGACATATATATTCAGTTCTTAGGCATAATATTCCGTTCTTACGCATATATATTCCGTTCGTTACACATATAAATCAGTTCTTACACATATATATCGTTCTTACCACATATATATTCAGTTCTTACACATAGATATTCCGTTCTTACGCATATATATTCCGTTCTTACACATATATATTCAGTTCTTACACATATATATTCCGTTCTGTACGCATATATATTCCGTTCTTACGCATATATATTCCGTTCTTACGCATATATATTCAGTTCTTACACATATATATTCAGTTGCTTACACATATATATTCAGTTCTTACACATATTATTCAGTTCTTACACATATATATTCAGTTCTTACACATATATATTCAGTTCTTACGCATATATATTCAGTTCTTAAACATATATAATCCGTTCTTACGCATATATATTCTGTTCTTACACATATATATTCAGTTCTTACACATATATATTCAGTTTCTTACACATATATATTCAGTTCTACACATATAGTTTCAGTTCTTACAACTTATATGTTCAGTTCTTACACATATATATTCTGTTCTTACACATATATATTCAGTCTTACACATATATATTCCGTTCTTACGCATATATATTCCGTTCTTACGCATATATATTCCGTTCTTACGCATATATTCAGTTCTTACACATATATATTCAGTTCTTACACATATATATTCAGTTCTTACACATATTATATTCAGTTCTTACACAGATATATTCAGTTCTTACACATATATATTCAGTTCTTACGCATATATATTCAGTTCTTAAACATAGATATTCCGTTCTTACGCATATATATTCTGTTCTTACACATATATATTCAGTTCTTACACATATATATTCAGTTCTTA
>JAWPHD010017868.1:0-42550 GCA_037043455.1 Cyrtodaria siliqua
GTAATAGTCATTTTTGATTAAATAGTTTTAACCATTCTAATGGGAAATATGCCAACTGTGCAATATAAAGTAAACCAAGGGGAAAAAATATGCCGGTATGGGACTAGAACCCGGGACCCCTCGCTTACAGGGCAAGTGCTCTTCCATCTGAGCTAACTGGACCACTGGGTACCTCATATCACCACACTCCTCCCCTTTAACTTTTAAGAGCTATCCCAGCTCATTCGGTCTCATTCGGTCTTTCCAGACCTCCGGTGCCGCTATCCTACGTTCAGCCCACCGAATTATCATCGTCGTCAATAAAGTAAACCAAGGGGGATAAATGAGGCCGGTACGGGAGTCGAACCCCGGACCCCTTGTTTACAGGACGAGTGCTCTACCAACTGAGCTAACTCGGCCACAGGGTACCCAATATCACCACAAATATCACCACAAATAATACTTTCAGCGATTAAATAAGGTACCCGGGGACTGTATTTGAAAATCCGGGTCATGACCCGATCCGGTAATCGCACCTAGACATCTGGATCAGTTACCGCAACTCCATTTGACCTACACTGACCTATAGTTCGGTACTGGCAAAGCGGCCGGGTTCGAAGCTAAGCAGGCAGAGATGTGAATGATAGTGATGGGGTGGTTGGGGAGGGTGGGATGGGGGTATAAACACTGGATTAAGCATAAACGTTTCAATAGGCACTTTTTCATATATGTGCCTCCCAATTATCTAAAAAAAAAGAAATTAAAAAATAAAATATGTAAAACCTGCAAAGCAAAAAACATGCATGTAGCCTCGGCCACACGGCCCGCTTCTGATTTCTTCGTTACGCTATGCTACGCGGTTTCGGAACTGGGGAAAATACGACGTTTGAAATCCTCCCTAACTTTGGGTCGATTTTGAAGAGAGATTTTGAGAGATTGTAAGAGAATTTCAAAAAGCATAATTTCAATTTAATTTACTATTATTTATAACTAATGAGAAGCAGCATGTGACGTTAACAACTTTAGAGGGGGGGGGGGGGGGGGGGGGGGGGGGGGGGGGGGGGGGCACTCCACAGTTTAATGTCCAATTCTCAACAATCAAAGCCATGACAAGCCCTTAGTCTGAATTCTTGAGCAAAAAATAAATCACACCACATTTCTTTGAAGGCCATTAAATTACCACTGTTTTCATACATACAAACAAGCATTTTCTTCACAAAGTTTGCCTCATTTCTTTAAGATTACCCCCACCTCACAAAACAAGCTTAAAATGCAATTTTACCAATATTTCAAATGTCAATAAATAACAATAAAAACATTTTCATCAGCATATCAGTGTCATTTCTGCACCCATCATTCTCTTGCATATCAGGAATTGCTAAATTTTACATACCTTCATCGGCTTTTTAAGAAGTTATTCCAAATTGATGAGCCGTGAGGCAAAATCAGCCAATTTTGTTAGTTTTTGCTAGCTTTTGATAGTTTCGCATTTTTCTATTTACAGCCTCCAAAAAAACCAAAGAAGGCAAGGATAAATAACACTGCCACGGCGAGGTTCGAACACAAGACCTCTCGATCTGAAGTCTGACGCTCTATCAATGGACCACACGGTGAAAGATTAACAAAGTGGCAGCATTGACAGCAGTCGGATTCTGCATGCATGACACTTATTCAGCTTATTAACATCCTAGGCCAATCCGACACCCTCCCACCAGTTTATTTACCCGGAATTAAACGGTGGGTGTCAGGGAAGTGGGTAAGGGAACTGTGGTGAATGGGACAGGTGTGGTGGAGGGTGGGTGTGGGAATCTTCTTCCCTGAATGCTATCTATTATATAATTTAGCAATGGTCTGTAAACAGTAACGTTAGATAGGGCTGGAAGTGGGGTATATCGCCTCTGCAAAATAAAATATTATGTCATTGATGATGTGAAAAGGAATATCCTAGACCTCTGGAGGGGTACGGTGCAGAGTTCACCCAAGGTCTCCTGTGTGGGGGGTAGGGAGAGGCGCGGAAGAGGAAGGATAGAACATATTAAATTGACTAATTTCTATGCTAATATACACCATTTGAGATAGATTATCGCTATCATGAAGCATACAACTACAATATTAAATTCTCTTTTTCAAAAAACAATTATTCATAAGTCAACAAATCTACCAAAACAACTACAACGAGTAAAGACATTCTGTCGGATATCGGATCTGCGCTATTTTTAGCTGCTCACTTTTCAGATCAGAGCTGCAGAATGTTATATCCATATTCCACCATATCAAAATAACTTATATTAAAGTACTCAAAACTGATAAAAACAACAGCAAACATGCACTTCATAATTAGTATTAATACCATCCATGGACCTACAAGATGCTTAGTTGTTTTCTTTCTGATTTACACGATGGATATTCGTTCGAAACTGAAGACTGCCCCCTTAACTGATGCATCATAAATTGACGTTGTACGTTTATTTACAACATGACGTCGTGCAAACGTCGACTTTATGAGCGTGAAAAAACGCGCGAATAAATTGGGCTAATCCCTAGTGTGCGCTTTAATTGGCCTAATCTGCCCAAACGATATCTGCTAGTAAGACATGCATACTACGGTAATGGCAGGCCGAGACTAACATACATGATGCAGTTCAACGTTACCCCATCCACACAAACTACAAATAAATTAGCAACAAATACAAGTGCAAAAACGAATAAATAGTGACAAATATAAACAACTTTGCTTGATTGGCTTTACCTTAAATTTTGCATAATTGCGGGTCTTCTACTGTTTTTGCAATTGTTCAAAATGGCATTCAACTTGATCGACACGCGAATATTCTCCGGCGGCCTTATTTGGAAAGTGTCTTAAACTAAACACGTTTAGGCACAGAACATGTTAACGAGTAAGCGTTTAGATTATGAACTCTTTCCTAAATGTGTTTAGACTAAACGTGTTTAGTAACGTGTTCAATATATAAAAAAAAAATTACAGTGATGCGTTTGTTTGCGAATCATTTTAATACTTATGAAGAATAATTCGGACCATTATCAGTTCAGATCGCAAAAGGTATACCATGACGACTGAAAATTGATTTCTTATGTGCAATAACTGTTGCTGCCTTCAAATTTTCGAGTTTCACTATTTCGAAATATCTCGATTGATAGTCAACAACCAGCAAATAGTTATAATTGCCCTTTGAGAACAAACATGTTTCTACAATTTGCCATGGTACTTCTGGAATCGTCGATGGTATCATGCTTTCTTTTTGGGTTACGTGTCTGTGTTCTAAACAAAAAACTGCATTTTGACATACAATCTTAGCCAGGTTACGATAGTAAAGCGTAATTTGGCAAAATACATGTATGGGGTCGCTAAATATATTCTAAGATATATGACTCTGAATGGAATCCAAATATTACCAGATGTAAGAGTTAAGCCCCTTAGTGTGCGTGCGCCAGTAGAGAGTAGTTCCGTAAATCTGGGTATGTTGGGATGACTTGACAACACCTTGATGCATGTATGCAATCCAAAGTAGGTGTATCTTCGTGGCCGGGATGGTAAAGACACCAAGTTTGAGACCTTCTCGCTCTCATCGCTCAATTTGTACGGATGTGTGCGGTTTACAGTACTGTTTCTACCCAAGAAAACAAAATTTAGTCTGTCTCCACCGCTAACAATCGACCGCTAAATATAGTCTTAAAAGTGTTGAAATTGACGTAAAACACCACTCAACCAACCAACACTGCAAAGTAATTAGCGGTAATTCTTATCTTCTTTGCATAACCCAAGAAATAAAGCGTAAGAGAAGAGAAACCAACTCTATAGATACTATCGGCAAAAAAAGACAGGCTTAGTTTTTAAAACTTCGGCGCTGATTGCGAAATAAAAAGTACGGTAATGTACATTGGTAGTCGTATTTGGCGTTAACCAGGAGGACGACGAAGCAAAGGTAAACTCAAAACAAGAAAGCAATAACATTGAAGAGCTCATGAAACGGATAGGGGTTTGATAATCAAATAAGCCATGTTTTAATTGATACAGAAAATTAAATAATTAAACCTGAGGTGCAAGTGTTGTAATTATGTATCTTGCAAGTCCATCATTAAATCACTGTGTCGATTGACGTACATCTCACGTCATTTATATTTTGACCTGAAATGTACCCCGTTGTGGTTTACAAAATTTTGGACGAAATGTCTTTATTTAAAAGTCCGATTTCGTGCAATGCACCTACTCCCAAAAAGTTAAAATATGATTTATACCAACACTTTCGTCAGTCAGGTCATAGTTTCAACAACATCACTGTCCAACCGGTTGAACATAGAATTGATGATAATTATGCCATCAAAATCCATAAAATAAAAGCTAGACATATTGTGATGAAAAACTTGCAGACATCATATCCACTGGGTCTTATATATTTATCAACACGGGAATATTTCAAAAATATATATACTGATACTGATATTGTTTCTATATTCTATTTTTGAAAGCGTAACTATAGATCTCATTGTCGTACACGAAATGGTAACATCAAGCGGAAATAATGTGCAACAATGTCAGCCGCTAATGTACATACTATTTTAAACAGTCTGGAAAGCACTCTATATATTATCTATATACTCTATTGCTTGCATAATTCAAAGATATACACAGCATGTACATGTGGATTCTGACGACGTCAGACAATCAATTCTAAAAGTACTATAATTTATCTTAATACGGGTATTGATTGTATTGCTATACCAAGTATATTTTGAGATGTTGTTGATTCTACTCCAAAATAATTTTAAAAAATCGGAAAATTACTTGCTCCAAACATAATTTTTATAAAAAAAATTATACCTCATTTGTATATTTCCTTTCTTGTGCAATGTGACGTCATCCGGTCAATATTGTGTGATAGTGACCGGTTCCCCGCACCGGTTAGAGAGTCATATTTTACAGATCGGTATAATATAACGAATACTGTATGATATTTTGGTCCATATGCACAGTTATGGACTGGTCATTCATACATAGAACGCTTTATGGACCTCAGCTCCGCTTCGGTCATAATAACATTCTAGGTATGACTTCCCGATCCATAAACTTGCATATGGACCTCAAAACCATACATTGTTGGTTAAATAGTGTCTGACCTTAACATAGAACATGACGAATGTGACCCTAAATAAATCCAAATATTTCTATGCTCCGGCTGGTCATGTCATCACTGGTAATTTTGATATTATAGATAGCTATTTCGTCAGGTTTTCTACAGGTCCGAAATATAGATTGCCTTCAGTGATCGATTTCTTGTCGTGTTCAAATCGCCAAATACATTCAGTATTTTAGTATAAATTGGTGTCGTGGAGAACATTCGGACATAAACTCCCTTATTACTTGGAAAAAGTTAATTCTTAAAATTATAGATACCCGTATTAACATGTATACATCTAACCCCTGTATGCCTCATCCGAGACCTAGATCACTAATTCGTATACTCGATTTCAATCTACTGAGGATGATGTTGTTTCCGAGCATATAACTCCGTACACCGCTTTCAAGGCTTGGGTAAAATAAAGCAAAATAAACTTCCAACTATGTACTGGATTCCTAAATTACACAAACAACCTTACAAAGTACTTATATTTCTAATGCTAGTGCCTGCACCACTACAAATATCTCCAAAAGTTTCAATTGAAAATAGAGAAATAATAAGCAAAACGTATGACAAGAGAGAAGATTTTAATTTCGATATAGCTGCTTAGATGGCGATGATGCAGAGCAATATCTTGTGAGGTATATATTTCTAAACGTATTAGTTTTTCTAGAGCTTGTAGACGAATTCAGGAATTTAATATTCGTAACCTTTGCGTAAATGAAAAAGCTACTCCATCTGAGCTAGCTTGACCATAAACGTCGCAAAAGTTTTGCAAAAACGTATTATCATAACCCTAATCTGCTTTTAAAATATAAAGTACTTTAAAAGCTCTTCTGCGACAAAGACTATAACAAGACTATAAGTCAATATTATACCTCATTTGCATATTCCACTCTTGGTTTAATGTGACGTCATCCGGTCCATAAACATGCATATTGACCGGCCCCGGTCCGAGAGCTATAATTTCGGACGTGTGAAAAAAACGACGTCAAATTTAAATAAAACATAAAAGGTAATGTTTTAATTTGTTATTCAGATTCGGTATAATATAACAAATAATGTATGGTGCTTCGATCCATATGCAGTTTATGGACTGGGCAGTCAATAAACTTGCATATGGACCTCAGCACCATGCATTATTTGTTAATTATATGGTGACGTGATTTACTAGCTTCGTAAGATGCTTGGTCATCATCACTTTCATCAGAATTGTACCCGGATAGCAAACAACTATGTGTCCAAACCGACAAGCTTGAGTAAATGGTCTTCCCTGAACAATCCAGGGAATAAGTCTATTAATATGTTGTAATTATCAAAACTTGTTTATTTGTATCTTAAAAACTTTACATAGTATTTGAAAACTACACATACAGTTATATTAATAGCTATATTGTATTTGCGTTTAGGTCTTTAATAAATATATTATAAGCTGGGGTTTAGTGGTAGAGCGTTACACCCAGAATAGAAAGGTCATGGGTTCGATCCAGACCATGACGATATATGTTGTGTCCCTGAGCAAGACACTTGATCTGCATTTGCTTAGTACTGGTCCTACCCAGGAGGACATCGAAAGTGATTACAATAAGTTCACAGATCTTTCGTTACAATCGATATAAACTAAAGAAGTTTAACCTTAGGCTGGAAGAGGTCTTTACTAAGTGTATTGTATTCGCGTATACGTCTTTAAAAACTTATTGTGTTTGCGTATAGGTCTTTAATGACTATATTTTATTCACGTATATGTCTTTAATGACTATATTTTATTCACGTATATGTCTTTAATGACTATAGTGTATTCACGTGTTTTAGAAGCAAAGGTATTACATGTTTATGTGTGTTATTCTTGTATGTTGTATAATGGTTTTCCGTTTTTAGCTCGACAGAATAAGGAGAGCTATCCTACTCACCTCGGTGTCGGCGTCTGCAGCTTCACCTTAAATGTTTTGTGCAATAGTTTTGTAACTTCAAAACTAATCATTGCACAAGCTATTGCATTAAAACTTGATACTACTGTTTCCCATCAACTTCTGCACATTACGTGGTCCTGCCTTAATTCCATTGGGAAAGCTTATATTAGCAGGATTTTGTAACGGATATTCCGACAATAAAACATGTTTAACAACATTTTTACTGAACAAATGCGATAACCTGTTTAAAATTACCTATTAAATGTTTTAATTGTACAATATGCAAACTTTTTAACCGAAGCCGAAATTAAGGTTTTATTTCAGCAAACCCCGTTTTCGCTGGACCACGTAATGCCTTTTCCAACACCTTATCCAACAATACCCATAACACTTCCTTGCATTTTGGCAAAAGTACGGCCCTTTGATTATCATGTCTTTAGTCGCAGCTTGACCTTAAAGTTTTTGTGCAAGAGATTTATAACTTCAAAACTTTGTCATTAAAATTTAAAACTAATGTACCTTATCCAACAACCCTCATAACTCTTCCTTACATTTTGATAAAATTATGGCCCCTTGATTGTCTTGTTTTTAGTCCCAGCTTGACCTTAAAGTTTTTGTGCAAAGGGCTGCAGCTTAGATATTTTGTATGTAGCATCGTCTAGTAGTCCTCTACCAAGTTTGTTCAAATGGTGACCCGGTGGTCAGCATTGGACCCGCCCCGGGGGGTTACAAGAAATGAAACATGAGGGTGTGGGTGGGGCCTTTGAGTCATAACTTAGTAACCGTTGAGATCCCACCCTATAACCATATATACACTTACTGGGCATAAATAGACAGTTACAACCATCCATCCAGCATAGACCCCGGACTACTTCCCCACCCCTGGTGACATAGCACCTGGGTCATAACTTGTAAACCGTTGAGATCCCCACCCTCTAACCATATATACACTTACTCGGCATGAACAAACGGATATAACCACCAACCAGCATAGACCCCTGGCTCCTTCTCCACCACTGGGGACATAGCCCCTTAGTCATAATTTGGAAACCATTGTGATCCCCACCCTTTAACCATATATAAACTTACTGGGAATGAACAGACGGAAATAACCACCAATCAGCATAAACCACGGGCTCCTTCCCTAGCCCGGGAGACATGGCTCCTCAGTCATAACTTGGAAACCATTGTGATCCACACCCTATAACCATATATACACTTACTGGGCAGGAACAGACGGATACGACCACTCAACCAGCATAGACCCCGATCTCCTTCCCAACTATGGGAGCATAGCCTCTAGGTCATAATTTGAAAACCGTTGATATCCCACACTATAACCATATATACACTTACTGGGCATAAAAACTGGGCATTAACAACCATCCAACCAGCATAGAACCCGTACTTCTTCCCAACCCCAGACCCCGAACTCTTTCCCCACCCCAGGTGACATAGCTCCTGGGTCATTACTTAGAAACCATTGAGATCCCACCATATAACCATATATACACTTACTGGGCATTAACAAACAGATACAACCATCCAACACCATAGACCCTAGGTTTCTTCCCCACCTTTGTGGACCTAGATGCTGGGTCAAACTTTACTAATAATTTGATATTTTAAGCTCGACTATTCGAAGAATATTATGGGGTCTATTGGTCAAAGTTCATGGTCACAAATTGCATTTATGTGTTGATAGGCTGTTAGCATCAGGTTAATGTTTACGTCCGCGTTTCTTAACACGTAAATAACATCAACATGTTTTATCTAATCATCATCAAACTTACAAACATTATTATACATGGGGCGATAATATCATCTATTGAGTTCAAGATCATTCGATGAAAGGTCAAGGTCACAAAGGGGCCAAAGGTCAAATGTATTTACATATACTTTTAACATATTTTTTCTCTCCAAAATTTCGACTTATGTATCCTTTTTTTGAAATTATGAAATTAGGTTATTATGAAATTACCTCCTTGTCAACACAGACAATTGAATTAAATTGAATTGGGGTTTTAAGGCGCACCAACACATTACAGGTTATATGGCGCCTAACAGGCATGAACATGCCAGGCTCATCTTCCATGTACATCGAGATAAAATATGGAAAATGGGCCTAGAACCTTCTCACCCTGAACGGCAGAGTTGCTGCAAATTATATCGTAAAAACTCCATTTACGCTGGAGCCACGTTTATTGTTTTTCTGCCACTGCTCTTAGTGATGTGAGTGAGATGGCATCTGAAACAATGCAGGGGTCATGATGAAGACCTTTAATGAGCATGAACAAAAAATGACAAAATGAATATGAATGGAGTGGGGGGGGGGTCCTACCCCTCTGCATGTGACGGTGTGTTTGCAGTGGTTGTATTCTACCCCGTCAACACAGACAAATTGTGGCCCTTCATTTAATGAAAATTCTAATGTTTTCCTTCTTAACACATTCAGCTCGCCCCCTTGTTTTCACTTTTTTTCCATTGTTCTATAACTAGTGTTATTATTATTATTATTATTATTATTATTATTGTCCACCGTAATAGTAATATCTAGGTCAAGTTCGATAACCAGCCAGATCACACTTATAATACCAGAGTTATGGCCCTTGGGTTTTTCAAAATCGACTTTTGTTTCCGGGCAAAATCTTTAAAATTTATTATCCGATCTTGATGAAACTTTAATACAATGTTTATGGCAATAATATCTAGGTCAAGTTTGATAATCAGCCAAATTGAGCCTATATAGCCAGTGTTATGGCCCTTGGATTTTTGAACATCAAGATGTTTTTGGTTTCCGCTTTGGTTTAACTTAAACGTTTATAATCCAATCTTGATGAAACTTTAAGACAATGTTTGTGGCCATAATATCTAGGTCAAGTTTGATAATCAGCCAAATTGAGCCTATATAGCCAGTATTATGGCCCTTGGATTTTTGAACTTCAAGATGTTTTTGGTTTCCGCTTTGGTTTAACTTAAACATTTATAATCCAATCTTGATGAAACCTTAGGATAATATAATGTGTATGGGCATACTATCTCGTCCAGTTTTAATCACCAGCCATATTTTGAAAATTGAAGAATTTAGTTGTTTCCGCTTAATAACTTTAACATGTTAAATTCAATCTTGATGAAACGTGGGGTCAATGTTTATGGGCATAATATCATGCCGGAGTTATGGCCCTTGAATTATAAAAAAAGAAGATTTTTGCGGTTTCCACTCAGTTACTTTACCATTTATAATCCAATCATGATGAAACATGAGGACAATGTTAATGGCATTAATATCTCGGCTAAGTTAGATAATCAGCAAGATCGCACTTACCATACTGGAGTTATGGCCCTTGGATGTTTTTAAAATTGAAGACTTTTGCTGGGTCCGCTCAATAACTTTAACATTTATAAACCAATCTTGATGAATCTTGGTGTCAATTTTCATGGGCTTAATATCTTGGCCATATCATGCTGGAGTTATAGGCCTTTGTCGGGGCGGTGGACCAAATTTCTCTGAATTTGTTTGTTGTTATTATTATTACTATTATTATAATAATAAATACTAATCGTCATCATCATCATAAGTATACATGTTGTACCATAGATGTGGTTACTACTCCCTTTAGTAACTGTTCGTATATATGTCTACATATAGTATAATGTTATAGAAATACGCTATTATATTTTCTTTTGTATTTTTCCAACCTAAATGGACCCCTTTTGCTTTCGTTTTCTTTCAATTATAAGAAATATCAATATTTTCTAATCGTATCTGTATATTAATTTGCATGTATAATTATTTATTACATTTTTCTAGATTTGTTCTTCATTACAATCGTTGTTTAGATGCTTTTCGAGCTACTGTAATATGTATTTGTACTTCTGAAAATGACGTGAAGCCTAACATCCAGATCCATGGAAACAACAATCATATAAACATCATAAGCATATTTTTTTGAATATAACTGACATAATGTCAACTTATAATAAATACAGTGCTCAAGCTAAAATTTTAGTTAGCACTAAAGCTAGCTCGTAATAGATAGAGTATCGTAAAAGGATTTGGTTGATTTAAACATCGAGATAGGTTTTAAATCAACCAACGAGATGAGACTATACTCTATTTGTTTTGTAGCATGTCTATTTAATCAGTCTGCCATACTCTAACTTCCGATAACTGCTAGTTAGAGTATACCAGTCATTATGACTGTTGTTATTTTCAATTTATGATTTACAACTGTGCAAATACAAAGGAACTTTATGTTTAGCCACATTGTATTTTTAAAAAATATACTCAATCAATCAGTATTGTTTGTGAAAGGTGTTTTGTTCAATGTATGATTTTCTCTACAATCTATTTGTTAATCTACATATACATTGTTAATACTTTTACCATACCATTGCTTATTTGTAAATAGTTTTAACAATATATTTTTACATTAAATTTGAACAATTTATTTGGAAGAATAACAAACAAAATGTTCAAACGGTTAGTTTAATTTTATTCAACACAAACTAGATCTACCTACATGATACACATATTAAACAACTAAGCCATAATAACAATATTGCATGTACTTAAAGCTACGTATCCTCCGTCTGTGGTATCTTGCTCCTTGTGAAGAATACAATTACGTTTACTTCATAGCGAGAACCAGTGCAAACGCAAACAGTGCACTGTGTTCCTAACCATGTGTTATGACATATTTTCCCATGTAAAAGTACTTGATTAAAGGCTCTGGGCATTGTTTAACCACTTATAGGATATGTTGTCTGCTTTTTAATTTAGTCTTTTGACTGTTACTTGTGATATGCAGGCTTCATAACCGCTGCTCCCAACTAAATTCCATTATGTTTATTTCGCTCTTCGGGGCATTTAATTTTATTAGATACTGGGACCATACGCCGTACGACATGGGGAACAAAGACACTCCATGTCCACCGCCATATGCATGCCATCTTCGGGATGGTTAAACTTTTGTACCATTGATTTTATTAATGTTGAGTTCTGCTCAACCCGGTGCTAGAGGGCGTGAGCGGTAGCTAGCATATTTCACTACCGCTCATGAACAGTCTCAATCCAACCGAGACTGCAATATTTCGTTTGTGTCGTTTTCGGCTGTTTCCAAAGGTCCATTATCATACTCTATTTTATAAATCAATTTTCAACTTGAAATTCAACTTCTTTATTTACACTTAGGTTCATATATGAACATAATAAGCATCTTTTTTAAAAATGAACAACAACAAAACAACAACATAAATCTACTACCATAAATTGATAGGTTAAAACGTATTGTGAAAACGTCAAGTTTGACAATTTGATTACTATTTTAGACAGCTAAAATGGCACTTGTATCCAACAAGTTTATCACAGCAGTCTTAAAATCAGCAATCTAGGTCGCAAATATGCTGGGATATTGCGTAGTACAGGTTAAAGGTTTACCACCACCAATTACATGTAAACCTCCGAGGTGTAGTCGAATGTAGTTCCTATAATAAAAAGTAATCCCTCCTTTTTCGATGGAAATGGGCATTATAAGTAGGGGAAAACTGCCCATTTCTATTCGATTTTGTGGTTATATGTATAAGAAGCGTATTAATAGGTTTTACTGGATCACTGATGAACATTTTCGAAATTTCGACTCTATGCTTACACTTTGTGAGCAATGAAAACAGTCGATCAATAAAAACAGCTGTACCCTTGACCTGTTTAGTAAACAAACAAGAACTTTCTTACATGTCTTGTGACCCCACGTTTTCTGGTGATTTTTCAAGTGGAAAAATAGTTTTCTATATGAACATTACACTGCTGCATTATCCATACTTGAGTTGAATTTGCAGCAAATCATTAATATGTGACACTTTAACATTGGTGTCTATGGGGAAAATAATTGGTGCTTTCATACCTATAAGAGATGCGTGCAGTAATTAGGACTCGCTCAGATTCGTACCTAGAGACACTTTTCCGATAACAATTGGTAAAATAAGCTCAGAAATAAGTTTTCCATAGTTTATTACATAGGGTTTGAGCGTTTTTAGGCCAATTTTGTCTATAAAAGCCGTAATTTTGAGTTTCATTTTTTTTTCTTGTTTAAAATGACGTTTTGGTGAAGTGTTTGCAGTTGAACTATGTCTTTTTGGTATCAACATGTAGGGTTGCATGTTTGCAACATGTTTTCGTGAATTAAATTTGCATGACAACAGGTTTGGTAGGCATGAAACCACTAAATCTTTCCCCTACCCCCCTAAAATAGGATACTGTGAAAAATGAAGATTTGTGTAAAAGATAAAATATTATTCCTTATCATTCAAACTCGACTTGGTAGCGTTCAGCTAGTATCAATTCTGATTTTAGCGGTATTTTTGGCATTATTAAGCTCGTATTCGCTACTATAATCAGGTATGGTACCACCAATTTTGAGGAATTTGACTGAAAAATCAAATTTGGCATGAAAATCGACATAAATTGGCCTTTTCATCGTCCTAATTGTACCTAAAATGCATATTTTATTTATGTCCATTGAATGTTCTAAACATTTGATCTATTTAATATGATGTATGGACAAGAAATGCCGTTTGGTATGACAATTCAGATAGTGTAAAATTAAAAAAAATATCTCTGACTTTTGTCGATTTCAGACTATTGCCCTTGGTATTCACAAGACCATATCTGTGCAAATAATCATTCGATTTGCATGAAGTAAGTGTTTTTAAGCTTGGAATGAAAATGACAACAAAAACTCCTCAATTAAGAAACATCTGAACATGTTTTCTCCTCTTATAGGTTTACCACCACCAATTACATGTAAACCTCCGAGGTGTAGTCGAATGTAGTTCCTATAATAAAAAGTAATCCCTCCTTTTTCGATGGAAATGGGCATTATAAGTAGGGGAAAACTGCCCATTTCTATTCGATTTTGTGGTTATATGTATAAGAAGCGTATTAATAGGTTTTACTGGATCACTGATGAACATTTTCGAAATTTCGACTCTATGCTTACACTTTGTGAGCAATGAAAACAGTCGATCAATAAAAACAGCTGTACCCTTGACCTGTTTAGTAAACAAACAAGCACTTTCTTACATGTCTTGTGACCCCACGTTTTCTGGTGATTTTTCAAGTGGAAAAATAGTTTTCTATATGAACATTACACTGCTGCATTATCCATACTTGAGTTGAATTTGCAGCAAATCATTAATATGTGACACTTTAACATTGGTGTCTATGGGGAAAATAATTGGTGCTTTCATACCTAAAGCGGCCATTTCATAACTCCAAGCCAGATAAGTAACACCAGAATGATTACCTTTGATTTACTGACAAATCATGCACAAGCTTCGTTAGCACTCTATCTCCTAGATGTTTCATCTGATCTTGACCAATCGGGATGTTCATAAAATAAGAAAACGCTCAAATTAGTTCGAAAACTAGACAAAAACAGCATCATGACCATTGAATTATTTAGAAATACTATATTTTGCTTCGTTAGTGCTGTAGCACTTTTATTTTCCATTTTACCAATCTCGGCGAGATTGTTGATATGAACTGTTGGAATAAATCGGATTACCAACACCACACTTGATATATTGAAATTATACTTTACGTTGTTTTATAAATGTTGTAGCTACTTCATTTTTCATCTGACCTTTTGACATTTCTGAGCTTTACCAAACTTGTTTAGAATATTCATATCGGACAGGTTCGAAAACCAACCATATCTGACTCGCATCCATCCCTAAACACCTACCCACCACCCATGCGCCCGTCATTTCACGTCATCTTTGTTTAATAATATATATCCTAAAGAACTTCAACTTAACAAAGCTAATATGTCTGATACTAACGCTTCTTTTCTAGATTTATATCTCTCTATTGAAAAATGGTGAAATAATTAGCAAAATATATGACAAGAGATGATTTTAATTTTGATATTGTTAATTATTCCCATTTAGATGGGGATGTTCCCCGAGCAATGTGTCCCAACTTATTCGTTTTTCTAGAGCTTGTAATCGAGTTGAGGACTTTAATATTCGTTATATTTTTATAACTAAAAAGCTACTCCACCAGGGCTACCGTTACCATAAACTTCGTAAAACCTTTGCAAAATTTTATTATCGTAAATCTGATCTTCTTTCCAAATATAAAAGCAATTTAAGAACTCTTCAGCGACAAGGACTATCACAACCTGACTTCTATGGTGACGTGATTTACAAACTTCGTAAGATCCTTGGTCATGATCACTTTCATACTATTTTTGTTAAACTTGTTAAATGGTTTATCAAAAGAGGTTATCATCCCATCATTTTGCAACGCACTGCATGCTTGGTGGTGGACCCATTTACAGTTCGCCACTATGCTTTCCTCTTTAATTGTGCGATTAACGGACAGGCTGTGGACCCTATGATGACGTCTACCTAAAGCTCAAAAGGACGGTGACGTTTCATGATTGTCGGCAATCTTGTCTTGTCGTGCCCTCAGTGTTTTGTTCTGTTGTTTCTCTGTCTTCTGCCAAGCCATTGTGGCTTTCTAGTTTTTTTTTTGTATTTATATATACACGAGCATCTTTGTGTTTTACTTATATTGCCTATTAATGCTGTCTTGTTGGTTACAGAATAGTTCATGGCGGGGGTTTCTTTATTTACACTGTCCCGTTTTATTGGGATGACTGTAGGGTAAGTGTGAGGTTTGGTGCAACCTAAAACCTGGTTTAAACCCCAGCAGCCTTTTTAGCCACTGATCGTTCTAATGTCAGTGTCAACCCTTTTGTGTTTGTGATGTCTTATTTGACCTTTTATTCATCTTTAAAGTTGTTCTTTGCTTCTGTGTGTGTTTGTGGTTGACTGTCATCCTTAAATGTTACTTTTCCTGTTCGATTTTTATATCTACTTTTTATAGGTTATTAGATTTGTATTGGGATATATGCACGATCTTTCGCGTATTAATATTGCGAGACTTCAGAAGTGCAATATTTATGCGCGAAAGAGCGAGTACATACATGTATATCCCAATATAAATATAATAACCTTTGTATTGCATATGCATTATTAAATTAGAACAATAAAATAAGCTGTACCATTTAATTTTCACTAAAATCATGTATTTGAAACAAACATATTGCCATTACATCTTATGAATTTTCGCAGTGAAATCGACATTGTTTACCTCACGTGACATACTTTCTTTGACATGAACAGAAAACTGCACCAATCTCGAACGAGTATATATAACACACCCAATATAATTGTACTACGCGTCAATATGAGCGAATATCGACGTTCCCTGTTACATTGAAAGTAAGCGGAGCTTGTAAATGCGTATGCAAAAATGGTAGATATTGTATTTTATGAAATTATCTTGGTAACTAGTATAAAAAAGCGCGGACAAAAAAAACCTAGCTATGTCCGAGTAGAAACAGCAGAGTTATGGTCATTGAATTATTTAATATATTATTTTATCCACTTGTCCACCACCATCTTTATTAAACTTCGTCAGGTTGTTTATATCAATGAAAGCTTGAACAAGTGCAATAACAAGTGACAGTTGAGAAAAACAGCACAAGTGTGGGTCTTGAAAGAAATGTGTTATGCGTTGCTTCCGACGCCCCTCCTGCTTCCCTCCCCCTTCCCCCGCCCCTCCTGCTTCCCTCCCTACCCCCGCCCCTCCGACGCCACACATACACATTTTTCACACAATTTTCACCAATTTCACCAAATGTGTCATACTATTCTTATCTGAATCCGTCCGGAAACCTTACAGCCTTAAACCAGCAGAGCGATACAACGTTAGGTTTATAATAACTTATTCTCAGAAACGTATACATTTATTCGAAGATGATTGCATGCTTAAAACGAACGAAAATGAAACAACACTAAGTTAACAGTTAAACGAATAGTTAAAATTAGTGAAATATAATTATTATTAACAAAATATTCTCGTTCTTAAAATACAGTTTCAACAAGATAACAATACATTACAATAATAATTAAAGTACATCATTTAAAAAAGAACATCGATTTATTGATCCAAATAAATTACTGATTTATTGGCTTTTAAAGCTGCATCTGTTAAAACAAACATTAAAATTTAAATGACTTTCATAGTATCTTAACTTGAAACAGTCAATCAATGATAATATAAAAAGGGACCAATCAAATTGAAGAAGATGTTTGTTCAATCATTAATGTTAATTATAAGAATAGTATGAAGATTTATTTTACATATTATTAACTGTTGATTATATTGCACCAATAATATATTTAAACCTTCGGTAGAATAAGACGAAAACATTAAAACTCAAAATGTTATTTAATTATATGCTAGCATGTTTAAAGTCAAAATATACTGGATAAATAAATCGAGATAAAATGTTATGACAGGGATACATTTGCAAGAAGTTGTTTTTTATTGACAAAATAACGAATTTCAAAATACTTTATTTGCAGAGAGTAAATCAAGGAGTACTAAACGCCGGACCGTGAGTTCCTCTTAATATACAAAACACATGTTTTGGGACTACTTTATAAGTACACATACACAACACGTGCTTTGGGACTACTTTATAAGTACACATACAAAACACATGATTTGGGACTACTTTATAAGTACACATACAAAACACATGCTTTGGGACTACTTTATAAGTACACATACAAACGCATGTTTTGGGACTACTTTATAAGTACACATAAAACATAGTGAAGTAAAATTCTCATTTTCTAACTCAAAAGTGCAAATACGAAACTCCTTCGAAACAAGTTATACATATCATATGCTTAATGAAACAGCGAAAATAAAAATAGAGCGAAAAAAATAGCAAATAATTAAATGTACATAAAGCAAAATTGCGGATTAGCGGATTAAACTTAAGTATTGATAACATATGCTTTTTATAAACCGAATACAAATTTACTGTAACAATTATACATTTACATTGACTAATAATTATTATAATAACCATAAAAATAACATCACGTAATGGATGCTGTTTTTTTTTTGTCATTTATTTGACACAATAAATAAACACAGTACACACATTATAAACATTGCAATAAATTACGAGTGCTACACACACTATAAACATTACAATAAATTACGAGTGCTACACACACTATAAACATTACAATACATTACGAGTGCTACACACACTATACACATTACAATAAATTATGAGTGCTGCATACTAAAATTAAAGTAGCTATCCCGCCAACAACAGTCACATTTACAATATATTTACACCGAGTCTAAACCTACTGACGGTGAGGTATATATATAACTTACATATTTTGAGAATCTTAACTCTATAAACACAATATAAACGGCTTTAACCAGCCAGATCAAACCCCAAAACAGAAGCGTCGAATTAAGAGTTACCAACACATCATTCATTTTATGCATATTAAATCACGGGTATTTTAAGAAACCAAGAATAAACCTTTAATTTTAATCGGCACACATACATTATTACATAATAGATATGAATAAAGTTTATTTAAACTGTTTTGCTGTAAAATTTTGCCTTTATTTGGCGTGTTAGTTTTTTTTTAATCTGTACACCAATAATAATGGTGTAGTAGTAGTAGAAGTAAGTCTTTATTAATGTGACACGTGTCATTTCATACAAAAGTACAAATAGTGTGAACATAAATAATAACACGTAAATCAAAATTTGAATGAAATTAAACACCCAGCCATCTGGTACATGTTTGGCTTATGAGTCACAATTTTTATTAATATACTTTAAAAAAGAATTGCATTTTATTTCAATTTCAATTTCATTTCTAAGTATATACACATTTAATAGAAACATTTTCTCTTTTAATAAAGTATGCTCATTTTCAACTTAAAGTATGCTCATTTATTTGTATTTTTTTTTTGATAAACGGTATTTCTTTTCTATCTACACATTAAGAAATAGCTTATTTGACCTAAGAAGATAACAATTTTGAATAAATAAGTCACCTTTTCTTATTACTCGTTTGTCAGTTAAAGAAACTAACCCGCCAGATAACGGCAAATTTGAAAGTACACTATGACACCGTTTATCAAACTCTATCCAGGTGTTCTGGACCAAAATTCATCAATATTTTTTCAAACTCAGACTCAGACTCAATCTTTGAACTCAGACTCAGACTCAACTGAGTATGTGCTCATATTGGTATTCATCAAGCAAAAACTAAGTCGACTCAGCTGAGTTTATCATTTGTCAATATTTAAGCGGCCCGTAAGCGCTCTTTAATTTTGAAAATCAAATAAATGATTACGCGTGCTTTTTTGACAGACGGGCGCGACGCAGACGAACAGTTTTTAAAATGTCAACAGTGTCCGACCAATGTTCATTTACAAAGCCAAAGACCAAATCCAAGGGCTGGACCCTTGGTGAGGAAAACAGGCTTGTTGCGCTTGTAATTGTAAACGAAGATGTTTTGTTCGGTAATTACAAAGGTGCTGGCGCCGAAAACATTAATAAGTTGAGACGGTCGAAGTGGGAGGAGATCGCCTCAGCTATTAACAAGTAAGTATCAATTATCATAATATAATGTCCCGTTTTTTTAATACACGGCTTCTACTGTATTCATTTGACTCACGACGCCTTTGCAAAGTCACTATACAAGTCTAAATATAGACAAAGTAAACCTATGTGAATATCTAAAAATAGAAACAGTTATAGTCTGTTTCTATTTCAACTGTCAGAGCAAATGTTGTCAAGATGACCAGTGACCTGGTTCTCAATTTGCATGAGGTGATATCAGTACCGGTTAATGTTTATCAGTACCTAATATGGAAAAAGGAACTGTGAAAGATTTGAAGAGGATGTAAAATCATGGGTCCCTGCACAGGGAGAGCCATCTGCATGTTAAATATCTCTCTAAACTTGTTTTAAATATATGATACAAAGACATGCATGTGACATATGGCTGTCATGATTGTGTTCCCATTAGAAAGAAAGAAATGTCTACAACTAGCCTGAATGATCCTAAATATCCCAGTTGTTAATTGTGAGGCCCATTTAGAGGGGTCCCATATATGGCATATGGAAACAAATGTCGCAGCATCATACTGAAATATCTGGCATATGGAGAAAAATGTTTTTTTTCTAAACGGACTACAATAAATTTCCATATGGGAAAACAAACCCTCTTATATTTGCTAATTTACATTCAAATATTTTGTACTGCGTACTGTACTGTACTGTATGGTAAAAATGTGTGACTTTTGTCACATAATGTATCAAAATGCTTTTTTTTAAATATTTTTTTTTTATTTCAGAGAGTTTACAGTGGATCTGCGCACTGGGCCCCGGGCAATCAATCATATAAATCGGCAGCTAAGATTTTATTCAAAACAATTACTCGATCGTCAAACTGTTGCATCTTCATAATCAGCTAATGTCTCGTAATCCGTTTGCCATTTCTACCTTTCATAATTAGTCAATCAGTCACAACGTCAAAGTAAAAAATCGCGCTGAATGCAAACAATCGCAAACAATCATTATAAATCGGCAGCGTAATATTTTATTTAAAACAATTACACGTTCGGATAAGGTATCTGTAATAAACAAACGGGTGCATAAAACGAACCTGCCTTTCATAATTAGTCAATCGGTCACTAACGTCAATGTAAAAATTCGCGCTGAATGCAAACAATCGCAAACATTCATTATAAATCGGCAGCGTATTCCGTAATATTTTATTTAAAATAATTAGGTGCATAAAACAAACCTGCCAATCATAATTATTCAATCAGTCATCAATTAAACGTAATCCACTTTAATCCCATTAATTAATTGCCACACTTCTTTGAACCCAGAAGCGATGTTTGTTTACATAATACTTGACACAATACACAATTCAATTTACACACGTGGCTAACCCCATAATAAAACTGGATCCAACCGGTTTCACCTGTCGAACGCTGTCACAGTAACACAGTGGGTGTTAATTTAATCGCTTTACAACTTGGCTGTGCAGCGTTTGGATGTAATTGGACCCGATGGGCGGAGCTATATCGGTGATTTAAGCAATTTGACACTGACAGCTGTACGCCCGCGGTATAGAAAGTCGGCGTACATTGATGTTTTTGGAAGTTCAGTGTACGTCTTTGATCTCAATTTTCGGCGTACAACTCAAATTTCCGGACGTAATATACGGCCGTACGGCCATTAACGGAACCCCAGTGGGGACCGGTGTAGAAAAAAATATGCAAATGTAAAATCAAGATGTAAGTTTATATTAATTAAATATTTAGGCACAGTCTAAAGGTTATACCGTATATATTCATTTTTTTCATGGAATTTATTTAAAAGTAGATATTTAAATGCTGGCTTCGCCATCTAGAATGATGTTATTTCATATCACCACTTGTGTAATAACATCTGGCTGATTTTTGAGTCGCCTTTTCGAAGAAATATATGATACACTAAGGGATCACTTTGTCGTCAGTCCGTCACAAAAACTTAACGTTGGCTAAAACTTTCTCATTTCTGGATATTTCTTCATCTAACTTTCAATATAAAATTTACTCATCATGACAACATCAACATGACCATACTAAAATATAAAGGTCACGGTCACACTGAAGGTTATTATATGAATATCGTTAAGAATAAAGTGATCGTTTTTTTCTTCATGAAAACTTAACTTTGGTTACAACTTTCTCATTTCTTCATCAAACTTTCAGTATATACTTATCATGACAACATCGACATGACCATACTAAAATGTAAAGGTCAAAGTCACACTGAAGGTCATTATTTGGATTAAATACTCATTGTTCTCTTCACGAAAACTTACTCAGGCCAATTTGTCAAGGTCATTTATCTGGGTCCAAAAAACCTTGTTATACTGACAAAGCGCTTACAGGCGACACACGTGTTCCGCGGAACGCCCATCTAGTAATAGGAGCATAATCCAGTGTTCAACCGAAAAAATAATATTTTTGTTTTTATTGTATTTATTTATTACTTTTACATGCACATAAAATGTGTATACATGTAGGTCTTTGCTTTTAATTTTTAAAATTATTTAAACAAAATTTAAAAATCGGCCGAATATCGGCCCCTGTTTATGAACGAAATAAAAGTCCTGCAAATGATGTAAAAGTGGTAAAAAAAAAGTGAATTTGCGAATGATTTTATTCTATAAGACTAATACTATATATCATAATATGCATTATTAAACTTTTTTATCATAAAGGACTTTAATTCTTTTAGCCCTGAGCAAAATTGCCGACATGAGACATCCACCGACTGGTGGTGGTGCAGGTCCTACTCTCACTGAAACAGAGGAACAACTAGCTGGACATCTGGAGGGTAGATCAATAACAGATGGAATTCCAGGCGGGATCGACACGGAGGGTAAACCGCTAACACTAGATTTTAAAGCAACCCTGCGTCATTAATTTCTTTATGTTATCATAAAACTATTTGTCCAAAAGTTGTTTATTGTCTTCGTAAAACAAACAAATGGCTTAATTTGTTGAAAGTAACAAGCGCTTTTTTTGAGAATTCATTGATTGAATGAATCAATTTCATAACCGTTTTCTGTATTTCTTTTCTGACTTTCTGATTTAAAAAAAGTCAAATTCATTTCAATTTTACAATGTTTTCAGATTTCTCAATAGTAAATTCTCAATAGTCGCCCTTACCAAAAATATAGGCTCCTGGCGACTATTTGCTGCAACTCTGCGGCAAACATTGCTGCAAAGCTGTGGCGAACAAGTTTGCGGCGATGTTGCGGTACACTTTTATCATGCAAATGAGGTCTGCGGCAAAGTTACAGCGAACAAATATGCAAAAGAGGTTGTGGTGATGTTCCGGCGATGTTCACCGCAACTTTGCCGCAGACCTCATTTGCATGGTAAAAGTGTGCGGCAACTTTGCAGCAAACTTCATTTGCATAACGCTTTTAGCTGTAATCTTCTGGCGATGTTCGCTGCAACTTTGCAGCAAACTTCATTTGCATAAAATGTTTCTCTGCACTGTTCTGGCGATGCTTGTGGTGATGTTCGCTGCAAAGTTTCGGCAATGTTCGCCAACACATCGCGGTAAAGTTTTTCAAAATAAATAATGGACTGAAATTATGAAATGGAACAATGGTGCGCTGTTTTAAAAAAACATATTTAGATCAAAAACATGATTTTTTTTCACTATTTAACATGGACTGCACCAAATTTAAATAAATGGGAACGATTTAAATAAATCGACACTAAATACATGCTCTCGATTTAAAGTATATCCTTCCGATTTGTTATGGGGGTGTTGCGGGTGTCCGACCAAAGTTTACGTTTCAAAATGTCTCGTAAAAATCCCATGCCTAGTTAGGAAATTCCTCACGGGTGTATGTCTCACGCCCAGTGTTTTACGTGTGCTCATGGAGATGTCGACT
The DNA here is from genome assembly GCA_037043455.1 of Cyrtodaria siliqua. Taxonomy (NCBI): domain Eukaryota; kingdom Metazoa; phylum Mollusca; class Bivalvia; order Adapedonta; family Hiatellidae; genus Cyrtodaria; species Cyrtodaria siliqua. The sequence goes on from JAWPHD010017868.1 coordinate 23,408, forward strand.
GCTGTCATTTCTGCTTTACTCACATTTTATGGAGATGTCGACCGCTGTCATTTCTGCATTCAGTGTTTTTTTTCTCTATTTTGGGAACATAGCCCATGGCGTTGGAATTGGGAATTTTAGCGCGATTTTTCATAAAATTGGGAATTGTAGCGCGATTTTTAATAAAATTCGGAAAAATATAAAGTAAAGCTTTCCTTTCATAATTATATCTTTAATACTGTTTTTTGTACACCAAGATAAACAGAAGAATTTATAAGCTTTTGAACCCCAATCCAATGAACCCCAATCATTGGAATGAACCCCAATCATTGGATTGGGACACTAAAAAAAAAAAAAAAAAAAAAATTTAATTATTTTTTATTTATTTTTTTAAATTGGGAATTTTTTCCTCTTAATTGGGAAAAAAAGGTATGTTTTGGCATTGGGAATATGACCGAATTTCGGCTATAAAAACAGCCAAAAAAAAACACTGGCATTATTCCCATTTTCATGGAGATGTTGACCGCTGTCATTTCTCCATTACTCCCATTTTATGGAGATGTCGACCGCTGTCATTCATGCATTATTCTCATATTATGGAGATGTTGACCGCTGTCATTTCTGCATTACTCCCATTATCATGGCGATGTCGATTGCTGTCATTTCTGCATTACTCCTATTTTCATGGAGATGTCGACCGCTGTCAATTCTGCATTACTCTCATTTTCATGGAGATGTCGACCGCTGTCATTTCTGTATTACTCCCATTTTATGGAGATGTCGACCGCTGTCATTTCTGCATTACACCCATTATCATGGAGATGTCGACTGCTGTCATTTCTGCATTACTTCCATTTTATGGAGATGTCGACCGCTGTCATTCCTGCATTACTCTCATTTTCATGGAGATGTCGACCGCTGCCATTCCTGCATTACTCCCATTATCATGGAGATGTCGACCGCTGTCATTTCTGCATTACTCCCATTTTCATGGAGATGTCGAGTGGTGTCATTTTTGCATTACTCCCATTTTATGGAGATGTCGACAGCTGTCATTTCTGCATTACTCTCATTTTCATGGAGATGTCGATCGCTGCCATTTCTGCATTACTCTCATTTTCATGGAGACGTCGAGCACTGTCATTTCTGCATGACTCTCATTTTCACAGAGATGACGAGCGCTGTCATTTCTGCATCACTCCCATTGTTATGGAGATGTCAAGCGCTGTCATTGCGCATTACTCTCACTTTTACAGAGATGTCGACCGTTGTTATTCCTGCATTACAGTCATTTCATAGAGATGTCGAGCTCTGTCTTTTCTACATTACTCTTATTTAGTGATGTCGAGCGCTGTCATTTCTGCATTACTCCCATTATCATGGAGATGTCGAGCGGTTATTTCTGCATTACTCCCATTATCATGGAGATGTCGAGCGGTCATTTCTGCATTACTCCCATTATCATGGAGATGTCGAGCGCTGTCATTTTCATGGAGATGTCGAGAGCTGTCATTTCTGCATTACTCTCATTTTCACGGAGATGTCGAATGCTGTCATTTCTGCATTACTCCCATTATCATGGAGATGTCGAGCGCTGTCATTTTTGCAATACTCCCATTTTATGGAGATGTCGACCGCTGTCATTTCTGCATTACTCTCATTTTCATGGAGATGTCGAGCGCTGCCATTTCTGCATTACTCTTATATTCATGGAGACGTCGAGCACTGTCATTTCTGCATGACTCTCATTTTTATGGAGATGTCGAGCGCTGTCATTTCTGCATTACTCCCATTATCATGGAGATGTCGAGCGGTTATTTCTGTATTACTCCCATTATCATGGAGATGTCGAGCGGTCATTTCTGCATTACTCCCATTATCATGGAGATGTCGAGCGCTGTCATTTTCATGGAGATGTCGAGAGCTGTCATTTCTGCATTACTCTCATTTTCACGGAGATGTCGAGTGCTGTCATTTCTGCATTACTCCCATTTTCATGGAAATGTCGAACATCATCCTAACTGTACGTAGCAGTCCAATAGGCACTTGGTGCCTGGATATCTTAGAATCAGCACCAGACCCTTAGGACAGACCCACAAACATAAATATAAACATTTACCAATGGAGGTCAGGTTATGGGTCTGATGATGGTCTGGGGCTGATTCCGAAAGTTCCAGGCGACTGTTACCTAACCAGATGAAAAATGCAAAACTTGCTATTTTCCGACATATAAAAATAAAAATAAAACAGTTATATACTTACAATATACAGGTGTGGTCAACAATTCCCCTTCAGAATATTCACTCAAATATACTCATTCAAATTCATTGTTTTAAATTGTTACAATTTCATTGAAAAATAGTACACTGTTGACAACACACCATTGCCTATATAGACACATGATAACTGGTTATTTATGCAAAAATACCACAATTTCTTGAACACATGTGTTTCTAATAGAATAATCTCTGCAGGATACTGCATGATACTGCATCAGATCAAAGGAAATTGAATACTACCTGGTAATAATAATTAACTGACCCAGTCAGCAAGATTATTCAGCTTAATTTCCCCCTAAATCTATCATAAATTGTGTTTCTACATGACTGTACACTTATATTATTCTGATATTAAGAATTAATTATCTTTGTCATTTTTTGACTTTTAAATACATGTTATTTAAAGTATGACTGTGCTTAAATTTCAAAGTAGATTTTATATTTGTTAAATTTGAAGATAGTTCCTATATAATAATTCACAATGACTTAAACTATTAAATTGACTTGTCATCATGGTCATGTTAATGCAGAGTAATATTGATATCATTTTGCACTTGGGACACAATTTAATTGTTCTGGTTTTAAATGTTGGAGTTATCATGATGTTTGGAATTTAAAAATGTTCTTGCAACACAATAATACATATTTTGTCTTTTTCTGAAAAAATAATTGAATTGAATTGAATGTTGTTTAACGGCTCATCAACACAGAATAGGTTATTTAGAGCCGCCCCAGAGAGAGGGGAAGGATACATAGGAATCGGGGAACCGTGCCCAACTCTTATATCGAATAGATTCCTATGGTTCTTTAACGTGCTCGGAGGATAGACCGATACACGGGACCGTTTACGTCCCCATCCGATGGACGAGGCTAAGCTAGGGAAAGTGTCTTGCCCAAGAACACACGGACGAAACTCAGTGGCACCATGGAGGATTGAACCCGGGGCCTCCGGTTACAAATCCGCCGTGCTACCGACAGAAAAAATAAGGTTCCACTAAAAGTTTTATACGTGTACTTAGCAAAATAACTTGTTAAGTGGTCCTTTGACATAAAAATCCACATTTTACTTGAGTACATTTTACTTGAGTAATAAGTAACATAGAAGAAATAACAAAAATCTGTATAAAGTTTAAGCATTGTGATGAAGTTTTGGCGAACGGAGATAAAGCAGATCAGAATGGAAAAGTTTCTCGTGATCTTATGACGTAAGAAACGGCAAATCTGAATTGAAAAGTTTGTGGCGATGTTACGGCGTGCAATAAAAAAAAAATCGGAATGGTAAAGTTTGTCGCAATGTTGTGGCGAACAAAAAAACTGCAAGTAAGTTTGTGGTGATGTTATGGCGAACGTTCCAAATAAATAAATGTTTCTGGCAAACTTCTGGCGAATGTATAACTTTTTAGTGAGTTTGCGGCAAATTCGCCAAAAATTACCATGGTGTTTGCTGGAACATCACCGCTAGTGGCGAACATTGGCGAACAATTAAGAATTGTTCTGGCGAACAAAATTGTTCGCTGCAACCATGCAGCAAACTTGCAGCAACCTTGCAGCAAACCTTCTCATTTGGTAAGGGTCGATCAAGCTTGTTTTATGTGAATGCCACGAGTCTGGAAACAGCAAATCATGCGTTCAAGAATTGCCTTAATAGCAGATGTGGACTGATATATTTGTAAACATTGAACAGTCTGGTAGATTTTCAATAAACACTTTATTAACATCCTTTTAATCATAATACACGTCAGTGTTCTCCCCAGGAATTTCCCAAGGCATGTCATTTTTATCAGAGAAAATATGCTTCAGAGTGTATCCTTGTAGCAGACCCCTATATGTATGTGTAGTTTGTCAGAAATACACTTGATCTATATAAGAAATAGGCTAGTGATTCTATATATTGTGTTTTAAACTTATTTAAGCTAAACAAAAATGAAATAATTACAATGTATTACTTCTCTTTTCAAAATTAAGGCATGTTGCAAAGCATTTTGGCTGTGAAGGCATGTTAAATGCGACATGCCTTAACAGCCTGGGGAGAACACTGCACGTTACTAAAATTGGTTATATTGTATATATTTCAAATGCAGTATAATGATCGCTAATGAAATAAACCATTATATTTATTCTACAATAAATTACAAAATGAACACTCCTATAACTACTTTGAGTTTTGGTCAGTAAAGTTATGGTTAAATTTAAAGGCACACTTTGCAATCTTGAAATATTTAACAAGCATTCATCTCATTTTCTGACCCCTTATTTATATAAAAGTGGTATGCGTGTGGTTCTTTTATGAACAAGCGGTTTTCCATATAATTATCAAACCCAGCAGTTGAATAAATATAGGATATTTGTTGTTTTGGAGTGAATAACAGATTTTATTTTATCGAGAAGTGTGAAAACTTTATATTTTCACGAATGCGAAGCATGAGTGAAAATACTGAAGTTTGAAGCATGAGTGAAAATATTGAAGTTTGATCACTTCGAGATGAAATAAAATCTGTTATTCATGACTAAACAACAACTTTTCTTTTTATTCTATGCTTTATAATCAAAGTGTACTGCAGTATGCAGGAAAACAAAAAAATTATTAACATCCTTTTAATCATAATACACGTATGTTTTTAATTCCCCATAACTTCTAAACTACTTTACCGATTTCAATAATCTACGACTCATTCTCTTACTAAGTTAGTTAAGTTATTTCCACCAATCCAATGATACAACTTTTTTAGCAAAATTACCAACTGACATTTTTCACTGTAAATGACAACAATTCTGAAATACTTGACCGTTTTAAAAACCATAGGTCATTTTCTTAGTTAGACCATTTACCGGCGAATGATATATATTAAACAGTTATTTTCCAAACAAATGAAAATATAAATAGTTTTTGACGTTGGAAAAAAAAAAGAGTAGTTCCAGCAGTGAAAAAATAAAATTCTATATTTCACACGTATGAAATACCACTTTTATTTCATTGATAAAATCCACTATTTCACTGCTAAGCATAAAATATATCTATTTTTTATCACATAACTTGCGGCTTGGGAGTGTAATAAAGCTATGCTATATTTATCATATTTCACTAGTGAAATAACAATGCACATGAAGGTCGAATCATCGTTAGGTCTTTTCCATTCAGCTCGGAGTACATCTGAATTGTCTCGTCCATTTCTGCAGCCGTTAAAATACTGGTTGTTTGGCATTGTACGAACAAGACAGAGTCAACATAGGCGTCATCATGTAAACAAACGACGTCATCGTATAACAACGTTATATATATAGGCAGCTACACTAAATAAAGTTTGCTTTTGAGGCTTTTTAGGAGTTATGTAATAAATAGAATCTCACATTCGTGTCTATTTAATATTGAATTTATTAAACTCGCATCAGATAATTTTATCCAACTCGTTTAATAAATTCAGTATCAAACAGGCACTATTTACATTTTTAATGATTTTAACCAAATAATCATTCAAGATGACCTTGATGAAGTAACAAATTATTATGTCATGACAGCATCACAGCTTGTTATTTTTGCGTTTGAAGTAAGTTATTACTATTAAGCATTTATGAATTTTCTTTCACAGAAATCCTGATCTTTCACCCATAGAATGTAATTACAATATGCAAAAACAAATTGCATTGACCTTTTCGAATAATTATTAATATTATTAATAGTGATTTTCAAATGCAAGTTTTGTAGAAAAACTTAGGGGAAGCTGCACGTTTAAAACCTTAACAGCTATGTGTCCCTTTTATGTTAAATATAATTTACATTTTGAGTTTCTCATTTTTTTCTATCGGTAAACTCTTGAACAATTCAAAAAAATCAGTAAATGTACATTTATTCGAAGAATAGTTATTTGCAAAAAAAAGTATAGGCATCAATCCAATTATGAATGATTGAATCAAACCTTAATAATTAAATTATGATACTAAAGAAAAAAATAAACTAAAATCATAATGCACGCCATACATTTAATACACAATTACGGTACTTGTGTATTAATTTAATAACTTTATTCTATCAAATCTCACAGCTCCGTCAACTCCATCAACACCAGGAAGTGTAAGTCCCTGTCGGCCTGAGGCCACAACCACTGGAAGAAGCAGTAAAGGTAATCATAATAGTAAATAAAAACATTGATTTGAGTTAGTAAGTAAATAAGCAAGTAATTTAATTATAGTGGACACAGTCAAATCAATCTTCCTTGAGGCCCTTTTAATAACCTTTTTATGCCCCCCGCAACAAAGTGCATCCGTCCGTGCAAAAAGATGTTGTCCACATTATTAAATTGGGTAATTCTCCAAACATGGTCATATTGTATATGGGCACAATGTCTCTGCCAAGTTTGATTTTCGGCCTTATTGCCCCAGTACTTCCAGAGTTATGTCCCTTGGAATTGTAAAATTTCATGAAATAAATGCATCTGTGTCCCATGGACAAATTTCTAGTTTCAAATGTAAAACAAGTGAAAGTAAGTTATCAGATAGAGACATACCCAGCAAGCAAGGGTAAATGGGACCCATATGGGCTATATCCGGGCACGCCCATGTGGGATTACCCATATGGGTCCTATATGGGTCCCACATTCAGCAAGCCCATGTGGGATTACACATATGGGTCCTATATGGGTCCCACATTCAGAAAGCAAGGGTAAATGGGACCCATATGGGCTATATCTGGGCACGCCCATGTGGTATTACTTATATGGGCCCTATATGGGTCCCATATGCTTTGCTAGCTGCTTTGACCCACATGGGCTGCCCACATGGGACCCAGGTTAATCCCGGTTGCACTTTTGGTATGGGGCCCATGTGGGCAGCCCATATTGGGCCCGTATGGAAAACAACATTGGACCCATATGGGTCCCATATGCTTTGCTAGCTGGGTACTTATATATATATGAACAATTTGAACATGTTACTTTTATAATGAAACATTGTCCAAAATCAAGCGGCATAAAACATAAATATGATTTGTTTGCATTTATAAACAAGATAAAGTTGTATGGTGTAGTATACATCACAGCTGGTTTCATCCCATGTACAATATTTAACACGACCTCCGCAGTCTTTCATAATACATAAAGAAGAGAGCTGTTCCATTAATTCCCCGCATATATTTCATCCGTTGGAAGCGCCACATTACATGACGTCACTTGGTTAATATACGTCACGAAGACAAACTCAACAGTAATTTTAATGAAATGTTAATTACAACAAACTTGCCATGCTCTCAAACCATGCACACCCCCGAAATAAACCCATCATATGCATCAGTGCATATAACATTAATATAAGCATCTTGAACAAGCTGAGAACGTTTGACGTCATATAGCTTGCCATACAGCGCAAGCTATATGACGTACGCAATGACTAATTGTTTGTCACGTGACTACTAGTGTATTGAAACGCAGAACTTTGCATATGGGGGCGCCCAATGGAACAGCCTGTAAACATAGCAGCCTGATTACCTTGACCTCCGAGATAATATATAGTGTCCCAACAATAGCGTAAACAATGGGGTTATTGTTGTGTTAGAATCAAAATAATAAATACATACCTGTGTTTTATCGGTGAATAAAATACAGTTAGTCGTTCCGATGCCAGTAATTAAATCACTCGTGCTAACGCACTTGTGATTTAATTACTGGCGTCCGAACGACTAATGATTTAATTACTGGCATCTGAACGACTAACTGTATTTTATTCACCGATAAAACACAGGTACATATTTCTTATTTCTTAAACAAACTTACCGTAACTCTGCATTTAGATTTTATTTTTATTTTTTACCCATTTCAAGCAATTGTTGGAAAAATATTCAATGATGCGCATCATTGAAGTGAGATATCATATGATATTTAATTTATTTAGAGTGGGATATTCCATACCTTTATTTCTTTATTTCCTCCAGATTAGGAGATTATCTTGAATGCATTTGGCAGTACTTAACATGTATACCTCTTTGTAAAATAGCAGTTTACCTCAACATGTGTTTTAGGATTTATATTGTGTGGGAGTTTGTTATATTGCCATGAAATTTGTATTATTTCACCAATGTGCACTATTGCCAATATTATTTTTATTTCTTTTTCAGATCGACAGTTCAGATCAAAAAAGAGAACTTTGGTTAGTCCAATGGTTAGTCAGACAACAGCACCTTTAGTCCTTTCAGAGCGACTTTTGTCGCTAGACTGTGATCGGCTTGAGTTAGAAATTAAGCGCTTGAAAGCAGATACTGAAAAAATCAATGCAGAGAGAAATTTGATTTTAGCAAAAACTGAATATTACAACAAAAAAATGTTGTTTGAATTTTCTTCAGGTTCTTCTGTTATAGATGCTTTTGGTTTAACTCATTTAAATTAAATCATAAATATCCATAACAGAAGATAGTACATATATATGACCAAATAATACAATATGTGTGGTTCCAGTAATTTCCGTTTTAGAGAGGCTTTCAGGTCTGTACGATCATCAATACACTGTAGAAAAGCATCCTTTATCTTTAATATTGTAGATCTATATAATATTTTTTTTCTTTTTTCTCAAACATGTTCGATACTATAACACTTAGAGATACCAAACTTGATATGTGAATACATATTGGGATAGCGGTGTGTCGCGTACCAAAATAAGGTAATTTGTGACCTTGACCTGTGACCTCTGTCATAGAAAATACATAGATAATGCTTGTCTGGACCGTATTTTCAATACTATAACACTTAGAGATACCAAACTTGGTATGTGGATACATCTTGGGATAGCGGTGTGTCGCGTACCAAAATAAGGTCACTGTGACCTTCACCTGTGACCTCTATCATAGAAAATGCTTGTCTGGACCGTATTTTCAATATTATAACACTTAGAGATACCAAACTTGATACGTGAATACATCTTGAGATAGCGATGTGTCACGTACCAAAATAAGGTCACCTTGACCTTGACATGTGACCTCTGTCATAGAAAATGCTTGTCCAGGCCATATTTTCAATACTATAACACTTAGAGATACCAAACTTGGTATGTGGATACATCTTGGGATAGCAATGTGTCGCGTACCAAAATAAGGTCACTGTGACCTTCACCTGTGACCTCTGTAATAGAAAATACTTGTCTGGACCGTATTTTCAATACTATAACTTTTAGAGATACCAAACTTGGTATGTGAATACATCTTGGGATAGCGGTGTCGCGTACCAAAATAAGATCATTGTGACCTTGACCTTGATCTTTGACCTCCATCATAGGAAATGTCTGGAAAATGCCTGTCTGGGCTGGTGGGGGACTGTTGATTGCCCTGCAATTTTTGATGCTCTTGTTTTAATTTTAACGAGCGTTTTGGCGAGTTAAAAATAATTTCGTAACGAGTTTCATAAATCTAATATGGAATGGGAACGAGTTTAAGATCCTTTTTATCACATAACATTGCAATCAAATTAGTAAAAATTAATTCAGATGGACATAGAACCGTAACGTCGCGTCTCACACGTAACGTTGCATAATAAAGAGTTTGTGTTTTACCTCTTTGCAAAATAGCAGTTTACGTCAACTTTTTAACAAACCAAACAAAATGTTTTATATAACGTGCATTATTTTTATAAGCTGTCACAAATAATAAGTTTATGACTCAGATCTGGGTAATTTGTAAATAATAAAACAGTTTCAGTTAATGAACTTGCGTAGTGTTACAGGTTTAACTCAACCAATCAAAATCGTTCCAGGTTGTATTACAGGTGTGTCATACAATAGAATATTAATGGGTGTTCGACACTGCTAACTAGGGACGTTATGTGATAAATACTGGTAATGTAAATGCAGTAATAGAAAAAGAGGTAAATTAGTATGTTGATGACTAAATTTGACTAGTTTTAATTTTGAAATTCCTATATTTGTTTTTGGGGGAAAATCCTATAACCGAAACCACACATGTTATATTACTTGGGTTAAATGATCTAGCCATAGTATACCAGAGCTTATAAACCTTCATTTTACATTTAGTCCTGATAGTAGTACATGTACAGTAATGTAATTACCAAAGTACTAATATACATTTTGGGTTGATAGCATGGTGTTTAAAACCATTTTTCAGCACATGTTAGGCTATGCCATACGGTCTATTTGTTTTTGGCTCAGACAAAGTATGTATTTGTGATATGCTGACGCATAGCTCTACCTTCTACACGAGCTCCAGCAATATGATCAATTCTTGGATCAAATGCTGGTACAACTCTGGGCACATCAACAATGTCGTGCCTGTCAATGCCAATGTTGTGTAGAACACTGCAGGACACAACATACTTTCCAGCTCGAGTAGGCTTTGCCCTTATTTTTTTCTCCATTATCTGGAATCTCTGTTTTAGTATACCAAATGTTTGTTCTATGAGGACTCTGGTCCTACACAGTCGCCGGTTGAACCTGTTTTCAGCTGCATTTGCTGGTTGTAGGTAGGGTGTCATTAAGTACCTGGTCGTCGGATAACCACTGTCACCCAAGAGAATTCCTTGATAAGTCCCTGGTATGAAGAAAAATATGCAACTTACCTATACAATAATTCAAAGAACACTTATCGGTTATACATTTAAGTAAGTTGTAGTTTTAAAGTTAGTACCTACATCAGGATAGCTCTATTTTGTTGATTTGTTAAACTACATTTTTTTCTGTATATATGCTTGCACTGGTGTCTTATATGAAAGCCATGTTTAATCGATTAATGATCAATCATCGGTTGGTTGAAAATTCTGATGATCGATCATGAATTTTCAACCGATTCCGAACACTAGACGTGTTCTGATTCTTATTATTAGTACTTTATAATATTGTATTAAGATATTAATGAGTGATTTTGAATTACAAATATTTAATTTTCAACATAGGTCACAAAGGAGAAGTTTTGTTTTGTAAAACTGTTTTTACCATTTTCAAACTTCAACTTTAGATATGAGTTTCTCCAGCATCGTGCATCGTGCATCCTTCCTGGCCAGCGTCCCTGTACATATCTCAACTTGTAGTCGACATCACATACTGCCTGAAATATGTGAATAACTATAATTGCGCCTATCTCTCAATAACACTAGCGTTGCTTTATAAACCTAGGATAATCATCCAAAGCTTCACTTGTATTTGTAAGTGCTATTTTTAATAGCAGATATACTGAAAAGAAATTAATTTAACAAGACCTTATGCACGACTAATTGAATGTTAATTTTTACAATTGTGAAGTATTTAAAAACAAACATTGGCATCACATGGGGATCTTATTTTTCACTTCTTATTTGTGATCCAATGTATCACAGTATCTACCATTTAGTTAAAACCGCATATTTCATTTAAAATATGATGAGGTACATGGGGGTAGGCCTAAAGTGCGAAAAGGAGTCCTTTTCGCGAAAAGGAGTCCTTTTCGCGAAAAGGACTTTCCGCTACGAAAAGGAGCCATAAAATCTATATTTGAAGCATTAAGACAATTATTTTTATATATTTAGAAACATACTAATGAAATATGTTTGCAGTAAAAAAAATTAGTTAAATCAAACTTCAAATTATTTTTTTGTCAATACTTTTGTGTTTTGACTCCATTATGACCACACGAAAAGGACTTTACGACTACGAAAAGGAGTCATAAAATCAATATCTAAAGCTGTATACACATTAATTTTATATATTTAGAAATAGATTATTAGAATATGTTTGCTTTGAAGAAATTAGTTAAATCAAACTTTAAATGAATTTGTTGTCAATACTTTTGCGTTTTGACTTCATTTTGGTCATACGAAAAACGAAAAGGACTTTCCGTCTACGAAAAGGAGTCATAAAATCAATATCTAAAGCTTAATGCGTGTTGTTTTTATATATTATCAAATAGATTAATAGAATATGTTTGCATTGAAAAAAATAGTTAAATCAAACTTTAAATGAATTTGTTGTCAATATTTTAGTATATTATGACTCTTTTTACCGTACGAAAAGGACTTTCCTTCTGCGACTATGTCTTCATGTTAAAGCTGTTCGACTTTTATACCTACTTATTATGTAAATTACCTAAGTTCGACGCGCAGTTAAATGCCCTTCATAAACTCATTAATGTGTATAGAAACATATACACACAAACACAAAATAAACATGAAATACAACTTATATTTAATTCCGTGAAAAATACTTCTGTGTTTTTATTCTGTCGTATTGCCTTACGAAAAGGAGTTATTAACTTAGGCGGAAACGATATAGACGCTGGGTGCGATCCATCGACTTTCTTCCGGGACATTGTCGACATAACACTGAAACTTAAAGATGCTGGAGTGGAACGTGTATTCGTCGATAGCATTATTGAGAGGGGATCTTTCCCCAGTTGGACAGGGATGAACAGATCTAGATTCAACAAAGTGAGGAGATCGATAAATAAAAAACTAAGTGACTACTTTCGTGAGGACTTCGTCGATGTAGGAAAGAGAATACGGTTTCCTAAACATTATAATAAAGACTTAGTTCATCCGGGATATGAAGAAGGTGGTTTAAAAAGCTTCAAGTATAACATTCAACGATATTTTGGGCGAACATTAAAACAATACCGTTAAAGTTTGCTCTTTATATGTATAAATTATGTTCTTATAAACTATGAATAAAGAAACTAACTCCTTACTGATTATCTACATACATGACGAAGCAAATATTAAAATCATAAAACACATTCATGTAGTGACTTAATGTATTATACCTAATATTCTACTAACTTATTATTAACATTTGTCATCTGACATTAAATATCTAGCTCCTCCCTCTATTGATCGAAACAACTGATACCACGTGGCATCCCAATAAACAATTAACACGTGCCATTATGAAAACCATTCAACGCACGACATCTGTGCGAATCAAGACGTGTGCCTTTTATAACTGAATCAGCATATGAGAAGTTTCAGTAATACAAATACAATCCGTTTTACATTTTCCCGAATACACAGTACACAAATCATTACGTTTCCCCATTTTTAGAATGATAGAATAGGAGAATATTTGAAGCCATCCGTTATATATGAACTAAAACAAAATAATTACATTAGCTCAAAAATTAAAGAATTGTAATGCACATTTATAACAAGAATTATCAAAAGATGTTTGGCGGAAATAACAACTTACCGATGATAATTATTTGTTGTTCCAACGACATCTAATCCTATAATTAAATCAAGTAGCTAATCCTATAATTAAATCAAGTAGCTGAAATACCGACGTGATCATAAAGATGTGATAATCCAATCAACGTCAATCAAAGGAAAAAGCGACAAAACTGTCAACTGTTTGTACAAGACAAACAATTAATTTAACGTTTGATTTCATTTATTTTTTTCAATATTCTATTAATCTGTTTCTTAATATAACATCTCAATATATTTTCAATATTCTTATTATATAAACAGAATTTGTATAAAACTTTAAGATATTGATTTTTTGACTTCTTTTCGTAGTTGAAAATCCTATTCGTATGGTAAAAGGAATGTCAAAATACAAAAGTATTGACAATAAATTCATTTAAAGTTCGATTTAACTAATTTTTTCAATGCAAACATATTCTATTAATCTATTTGTTAATATATAAAAATCAATTTGTATTAAGTTTTAGATATTGATTTTATGACTCCTTTTCGTAGACGGAAAGTCCTTTTCGTAAGTTCAAAATGGAGTCAAAACACAAAAGTATTGACAAATAATTCATTTAAACTTCGATTTAACTATTGTTTTCAATGCAAACATATTCTATTAATCTATTTGTTATTATATAAAAAGAATTTGTATTAAGCTTTAGATATTGATTTTATGACTCCTTTTCGTAGACGGAAAGTCCTTTTCGTAAGGCCAAAATGGGGTCAAAACACATTTGGTCGTATTTGTTTTGCTATCGCTAGAGTAGAGTTTAGGCATCCGCATGACATTCTGCGCATGCGTAGTAACGTCGCACTAGTTAGTCTAAACTAACACATAGAACTGCGTTCTTGTTTACAAAATGGACGCCGCACTCGTTCCTAAGGTTACCCTATACCAGCAAGGTTAACTACTTGATAAATGTTTATATTTTTAAAACTTTAAAATGATTTATGTATTAATGCTGTCCGAAATATGCTTATCCGAATACAAAGCAACACACAAAAGCGCCATAATGTGAAGAAAATACACAAAACACTACTTTAATTCTGATAATAATGTAATGCACTAATGAAAACCACTTATCAAACATTAAATACAGTTTAAGTAACATTAAGAACCCCGTTTACCCTTTGCTCTTTTCCGCTTTCCCGTTGCTTTCCGCCATCTTGTTACGTCACGTTCTTGCTCACTCCTCATAAAATGGAGAGTAGACTCTTGACCCAAGTTCGCAACACTAGTGTTACGTTCTTGGTGTTAGTTTAGTTCTAGTGTTGCGACTCGACACTCGAGTGTGCAAAACAAATACGCCCAAAAGTATTGACAAAAAATTCATGTAAAATTCGATTTAACTATTGTTTTCAATGCAAACATATTCTATTAATCTATTTGTTATTATATAAAAAGAACTTGTATTCAGCTTTAGATATTGATTTTATGACTCCTTTTCGTAGACGGAAAGTCCTTTTCGTAAGGCCAAAACTCATAATTTTTCATTACAGAGATGTTGTGATTTTATTTTATTTTCAGTAGGTGATAAAATTAGTGTTACTCGGTTTTTATCCTTAGGTTCTTTAATAAAATAAAAATCTTTGGCAGAGTAAAAAGACGATAATTTTCAAGATTTTGATCTTAAAAGATACATATATTGAATCAATTTGCATGAATGTGTATGAAATAGGCAGGGTTTTAAAAGAATCACACTGTAGATACCTTAATTTTAACAGTAAACTTGGTTGAACATCAAGTATAAAGACCGAGTTTTTACCTACCAGAATGTATTAGTTATGTCTTATTCCTGGTCACTGATTGGTCACTTTTTTTGATGATGCTCTATCAAAATTATGAATGGGGTCAAAACACAAAAGTATTGACAAAAAATTCATGTAAAATTCGATTTAACTATTTTTTTCAATGCAAACATATTCTATTAATCTATTTGTTAATATATAAAAAGAATTTGTATTAAGCTTTAGATATTGATTTTATGACTCCTTTTCGCAGACAGAAAGTCCTTTTCGTATGGTCAAAATGAAGTCAAAACACAAAAGTATTGACAAAAAAATAATTTGAAGTTTGATTTAACTATTTTTTTTTACTGCAAACATATTTCATTAGTATGTTTCTAAATATATAGAAATAATTTTCTTAATGCTTCAAATATAGATTTTATGGCTCCTTTTCGTAGCGGAATCTCCTTTTCGCGAAAAGGACTCCTTTTCGCACTTTAGGCCTACCGGGTACATGGTTAAACTTAAAGGGAATGTAGCAACACAGCCAAACAATCTTTATTATTTACAGTTCTGAAACTTGAAAAGGGGTGAAAGAATTTCTGAAAATTGGACTATAAACAAAGAAGATATGATCATTTGAAGGTCCTGTTGAAACGGATATGAAAGCCGCAATTTTGAAAACTATGACATCACAGTTCTAAATGGCCATATATGGAATATTTATGAATACGAAAAATTACCGATTTATAGGGAATAAATGACGGCAACTGTATGAAAAATATGCATACTTAATGGCAATAATGTTTTATATGACCAGTAAAGTATTTTGCATTCATTTGCAGTGATTTGCTTAGCTTTAAAGGCTATTGATCCATAATCCTTATTTCCATATATAGTAATTTTGAACTATGACATCATAGTTCTCAAAATGGAGTCTCCCATAAACGTTTTAAACAACCTTCAAATGGTCTCATCTTTCTTGTCTATTATCCGATTTTGATCATTCTTTCATCTTTTTCCAAGTTTTTTCAGAACTCTTAATAACAGAGCTTGTTTGGCTGTGTCGCTACATTCCCTTTAATTAAATAACTGTACTGCGTTCAAAGTTTATATGAAAAACGCAAAAATAATTGATAATAACCTTGTCATGATAATGAAATAGTGAACCATTTTCCCCGCGCAGTATCGTTTAAAAACGATGCCCCGCATATCGCTGCTAATTATGTTAATTGTATTGCTCATGACCTCTGCCACACCGCATATGAAAACGTGGCTCCATCCTAAATGATGGTCTACTATAGAATTTGCAGCAACTCGGCAGTTCTGCAGGTTTTAGGCCCATTCTCCATATATTTTATCTTGATGTAAATGGAGGATGAGCCTGGTACTTTCATTCCTGTTAGGTGCCATATAACCTTTCATTTGTTGGTGCGCCTTAAAACCCAATTCAGTTCAATTCAGTTCATGACCTCTGCCTAATTGGTCAGATCATTAGGGCTAGTTTAGAGACTAAGGACATGAAAATGAAATACAGTCGGATAGCTAAATTCGTATTTGGATTGATGCCATAATTTTGTCAGTCAAATAAAAGATTAAAGATTTTAAAAAACAGTCGATTGTAGATTTAAGAAATGTGCGTCTACTTGATATCATAAATATGCAAACTTTAGAACCAAGCATTGGTTACTTTTTTACTTACTTGCACATTCAGCGTAGCACCCTTTCTCCCCATGTAGTCTTCTGTACGATCATTAGCTTTCGGCTTTCTGATGGACACGTGGGTTCCGTCAAGGCAACCAATTACGTTTGGAAAGCCTGAAATCAGTATTGATGCTGATGAATACATGTAGGATCTTAATATGTGCATTTAAATTCAATGATTCAAGGACCGCAGTGGAAATAAACTTTCGAGCTTTATGTAAAAAGGGTTACAAGATCCAATGTAAATTAATTATTTGATCAGGCTTATTTCTGTTTTTAGCTCTACTGATGAAAGATCAGCAGAGCTTATGCCGTGGTGCGTCGTCCGTCCATCCGTCCTTCTGTCTGAAACTTTTTTTGTAGCGACTACTCATCTGAAACTACTGGATTGATGTTCATGAAACCTTACACGGCTATAAAAAAAAAGATTTTTATAAAACAAGTTTGTAGCGACTACTTCTTGAAAACTATAAGTGATATTGATATGGGACTTTCCTAAAATGATCATCATGACATGATGTGGTTCTTGTTGAAATTTAGTTTGATTCAACATTAAACATGGCTGCCAGCGGCCATCTTTGTTTACATAGTTACATAGTAAAAAGTTGTAGCGGCGACTACTCCTCTGAAACTACTTGACAGATTTTCATGAAACTTTACAGTAATGCTGATCTAGCTATCAAAACTTATCAGTAGAGCTTCAAGGTCATTGACCTGTTGTTTATACAATGGAGTAAATGAATATTATATTATTTTCAATATCAGTGATAACACATTTTAAAAACTAAATTGAAACTAAAATGCATGACTATAACTTCTGTGATATAGCATTAATAAAGCTGTTGTTGATAATGTGATAGAATTTCTGTGATAATTGATAATAGTCGGATTTTTAATTATATAATATGTTTATCTGTTATTTATTTTCTCATCTTACCAATTGTTTGTTATAACTGGAATATGAATATTTTACCTGAATAAAATTGAAATGAATTGATTTGAAACTGAATACGTATTTTTTTGTTCATTCTTCCGGGTCTCCGACTCAACACCCTGAACAATTGATGATTCTGACATGATTTACAAATTGCATATTTATTACACTACTGTATTTCATATTATTATATTTATGTCATAACAAGATAACAATCCCCTTCTGCAAATAAATACAATGAGTTGACTTTGTTTATTATGCATTTTACTTCAAATTAAGAATTATTTCACAATTTTCGGCATTTATTCAGTTTAAATGCCGGTATTGCAAATTCGATGAAGCGATTAGCGCTTTATGGTAAATTTCTTATTTCCTAACGGTGTTTGAAACCGCATAAAGACTGAAAATTTGCGAATCATCGCTTATATTTACATTATTTTCCCATCACTATAGTACCAACAATAATGTGCCTTGGGAGGTTGATAATGATCAAAAAAAAAGCATAAGAAGCAACTTCCATCAATGTATTATAGCCATTTTCTAGTGTGACATTTGATGCATGAGCAACAGTTTTGCCTTCGTTTTGAGATACATTGGATGAACATAAAGTAGCTTGAAAAGTTATTTTTTTCTCGAAATTATACTCTCTTTTTTCAAGATAAAGTGAATGTAAATATTCAGATTATATGTGTTATTATGATTGTCTCTCCCAACGAAGTGGAGGAGTCTGTCTGTCATCAATGTTGTCATCGCTAATCTTTCTAAACGACTTGTTGGATTTCGACGAAACTTGGCAGGAAGCATCGGTATGATCAGTTTTAGCTCTACTGATCAGAGATCAGCAGAGCTTATGCCGTGGCGCGGCGTCCGTCGTCCGTCGTCCGTCTGTCCGTAAAATTTATTGTAGCGACTACTCCTCTTAAACTACTGAATGGATATTCATGAAACTTTGCAGAAATGTTGCCCATGAAGTCTAGTTGATCCTAGCAAAAATTCATGTTGATATGAAATCCAAGACGGCCACCAAATCTAAAAATAGATTTTTAAAAAACGAGTTTGTAGCGACTACTTCTTGAAGACTCTAAGTGATATTGATATGGGACTTTTTCTAAAATGATCAGCATGACATGATGTTGGTGCTTGGCGAAAATCATTTTGATTCGACGTTAAACATGGCTGCGGCCATCTTTGTTACATATAATTATTAAGTAGAAACTTGTAGCGACTACTCCACTGAAACTACTTGACGGATTTCCATGAAACTTCACAGGAATGTTGCTCTTGATGTCTAAATGATCCTAGCAACATCTCGGGTTGGTCGGAAATTTAAGATGGCCACCACAGCTAAAAATAGATTTTCAAAAAACAAGTTTGT
>JAWPHD010017869.1:0-42550 GCA_037043455.1 Cyrtodaria siliqua
AATCAAAAAAGCAAAATATGAATGCTGGAAACAATTCATATCCCAAATTAACTACAAAACAACATCGAAACAAGTCTGGAATATAGTTCAAAGGTTCAAAGGTCAACCGATGGAACCGATACCCACTTTAGTACAGGATCAAAAAGAAATATATGATAACCAAACTAAGGCAAACGCACTGGCATCCCAATATCAGAAAGTAAGCAGTGATATGAACTATGACGAACAATTTCTAAAACTAAAGAAAGTAAATGAAACAACGTATGATAATATAATGGAAACAGAGGGAGATCACTCTGACTGCGAATATAATAAGCCATTTACACTCTCTGAGCTCAATTTAGCCCTCCTAACATGTAACAGCACAGCCCCGGGGGAAGATAGCATTCATTACGACATGATAATTAACTTCACAACAAATGGCAAAATCAAACTGGTCGAACTATATAACTATTCCTGGTCAACTGGAACACACCCCGAAGAATGGAGTGAATCCCTCATAATCCCCATCCTAAAAATGGGAAAAGATAAAACCCTCCCTTCGTCGTACAGGCCTATATCCCTGACCCCAGTACTCTCTAAAATCATGCAAAAAATGAATGAATGAATGAATTATAGCCTAAGTAGAACCACAGGGCCTAATGTCAATAGATCAGTCAGGATGCAGGCCATACCACTCCTGCATCGATCACCTCGCACGATTAGAAAATGATGGTAGACAAGCCCAACTTGAAAATAACTACTTACTAACGGTGTTCATGGACCTTAGTAATGCATTTGATATACACTGGAACAAGGGAGCCCTCATGTTAATGTATCAGCTGGGAATCAGGGGGAGACTACTCAAATGGCTCAATGTATTTTTAATGGAAAGAAAAATTAAAGTTAAAGTAAATGGTCATGTATCAGACACCAAAATAACTTTTGCGGAGACACCTGTTTGGGCTACATTCCAGGCGGCATGTTTAGCGGAGGTACCTGGTTGCGTCTATATACAACTGGGTACCAATGACGTGGCTGATCCCGTGCCCGAGATGACGCCAACAGGCCTTTTTGCCTCGTATCAACGCATTATCCTAGCGGTTGGTCAGTGCTGTCCAAAAGCGAAGATACTGGTGGGAGCTGTGTTTCCACGCTACCAGCGGCGGGCTCCCGGTTATACCGGACCACTGTTGAATAAACCGGGTAGTGCGCGCTCCAAACGCTTGAGGAACCGCCTGAATTGCTTACTGCGGAAGGAGTGGACAGGGACGAAGCCGCGTATAAACGTATTTTGCTTTCCGTGGGCAGCCGATCGTTGTTTAATGAAAGACGATGGTATACATTTACGCCTCGTCGGTCATAGGCTTATTATGACAGACCTGTCTACATATGGTGTGGTTTAAGCTTGCTTGGCCATTTGAAAAAGAACGGCCCTTTTTAGGGCAACCCAATATGTCTGGGATAGGATGCCTTCTAAATTGTCTAATTTGTCCTTTCATACTTTCTCGAATAAACAAGTTTGTATTATATTATAGATTAAGACTATTATTACTGTATTTTTACTTTGAGGACGGTCACATCCCTTGTGGTGAAATAAGCACTAAATCTAGTAAAAATTACGTAGTAGATTAAGTTTTTTATGGTTTCTACTTGTATATCTACTTGCTTATATATTTGGTATTTCTGATAAAGATTTGAATAATATTGTTACTTTTGTTAAACGGCGCGGGCGTGGTATCGAACCTTTTGTTACCAGAAAACTAATATATAGACAATTGTACGATTTCATACATACACGTAGTATGTACATGTACATATTAGATATATATAAAGATACTGGGTGATAAACATTAAATCCTAGTAGTTGTAAGGTTGCATGCGTACATACACATAGACATCCATACATGCACATAGTAGATATATATAAGGACAATTGTAACATTTCATACATAGACGTAAACATACACACATGCGCATATTAAATATATGGCTTGACCTAGTTTAGATGACCTATATATTACTATATCTACTTACTGATCCTTCTGAATTATCATATGGTCAATAGTTGGAAACAGTTGGAAACCACGGTTAGTAAAAAAACATAGGGATTTTAAATAACGTTCTTAACGTTCTTATCGTGTCGTAAACCAGGATAAAGAATTAAAGAATTAAAACCTATCGGAGGTATTAATCAAAGTAAGTGTTTATAACATAATACATCGCGTGCCGTATTGAGCAATTCGCGAGTACCACCGTTTTTTTCTGTGTTAAAAGCTGATATTTTGTGTTGTATTGTATTGTTCTGCGTTGTGCTGTGCAAGAAAAGAAAAGAAAAGAAAGATAGGAAACAAGTAAGTGTATAGGAAAACTAACATTAAGGTATTTTAGTAACCATTATTTAATCAGTGTTTAATCCATTGCCAATTTGTTACTTTCTAGCAAAAAGCATTTAATTTTTGAACAAACCGGAAACAAGCTTAGTTCTGATTGGCTGAGCGCATATAACAAATTGGTAATAGCAAATTGTCTTCCTGGCTCTGATTGGTCCATTTTTCAAGCCGGTTTTGTGAATTTAAATTTAAATTTCATCATGATCATTCATCTCATCAGATCATTCTTGTCTTGACTGTCAACTGGTCAGGAGGTCCAGCCGTTTTGTGTTAGTGTTACAGCGTGAACTTTGTAAAAGGATTTAGTGGACTTAGGTAAATTTAGTGAACTTGTGATTTTTTGTGAAAACTTGGATAGATAAAGGATTATAACTGGATTTATTTGACATAGTGGCATAGTGAAATTTTATACAGAGCAAATAACATTAATATATGGTATAATTTAGTGGAAAAGTAAAGCTTGATTTATTTTGTCGAGACATACCCAGTATACCAGATTTTACCACCACATAATAACCAAACACTAACAGTAACAATATAACTAGTATGCATGATATTATAAGACAGAAGTAAGCTATAAGAATAAGAAATCAATAAGAAATAGATAGCAGATAGTATTCAGATAATAGCTGAAAATTTTTAAAAAAGTGAAATAGGTCAAATAAGACAAAGTTGGTATATAGAGATAGAAATATGGACAGTCAAAAAAAGCAGAAGTCTTATGTAGAAGCATTAGCGACGGTGATAGATGTAGAAAGGGTGGTACTGACCCCAGACAAAAAACACGTAGGGCAACACAGGTTAGGGGCAGTAGTTTTTAACAGCCCACTAGCGGCAATTACACCTACCATGACGAATATAGGGAGGGTAGCGAAAAGGAACAGAAGTAGTAACGGTAGTGACAACAGTCTAGATAGACAAGATAGTCTAGGTAGCCCAGCGGCCAAGGCACAATGCCTACCGGAAGACAGTAGTCTATGTAGCGAAAGTAGCCAAAGTAGCCAAAACAGCGAAACTTCAATAGGCAAACAATGGCTGCTTTGGAGAAAGTACTCACGCCATACGACTCCAATGGGGAAAATATAGTAGAAGTAACAGAGAGGGATGGAGAGGTGGGGGAGGGGGAATGGACAGAGGCCACAAACAAGAAAAAACTAAAGGACCAGTCTGTAGGACAGGTACCGGTGGCAGATGTGGTGTGGGTATTGGTCACCCTCAGTGTTGTACAACGGGCATTCTCGATGGGACAGGTTAAAGAAATAATAAATCAATTTAGTAGGCATGTGGGGCAGTCATTCTGCGAGGTAATTCCGAATATAAAAGGGGCGGATCAACAATTCAGGATCCACCCAAGCAAAATAGAACTGGGTAACACTTTTAAGTATGGGACCAATGACATTCGTTTAAAAAATAGCACTCAAATCAACCAAATGTCGCAAACAAGCAGAGGTATAATATACATGGTGTAGGAAATTTACAAACAACAGTGGAGCTCAAAACTCTACTAAATGCCCAAGGCAATAAAAGGATTCGACAAAGTTAATGGTAGGCTAGTTCCATCAAGGTAACTGACCTTCAATACGGCACAAACACCGGTACAAATAACTACCCAATCAGGACTAAACATAGTAGTTGAACCATCCCTTCTTACACCAATCCGGTGCAATAAATGTCAAAAGCACGGACATACGACCTCAAAATGTAGAAACACAACAAAGTGCCTCCACTGTGCAGAATCGCATGAAGCAACATCATGCAATCGTAAATACATAAAGAAATGTGCAAATGGCCATAGCAACCACAGTGCCGCGTATAAGGGCTGCCCAGCATATAAAACTTATATACAAACCATAGAACAAAAGAATCTCGCTATACAAACAGAACATAATAAGATCAGGGTAGAAGCAGAGCACAAAGCAACACCCAAACCAAATACGTTCGTAAACAAACAAGAAAATATCAATGACGAATGAATGAATGAATGGTGTTTTACGGCACGTCGACACATAAATAGGTCATATTGTGCGCAAAAACTGATTGAATGATGATGAAATGAAAGATTATTTCAAAAATAATGCAAACATTTAAAGATAAAAATATTAAAATATAAGGGATGATATGGTAGTAATACAAAGTATATATGTAAATCAACAAATGCCCGAAAACGGGTATATAAAAAAGTAATTATATACAAGAACATATTATAATGATTTATATAGTCTGACTTCCTTAAGGAAATCTAAAACTAGACTAAAATCTATAGTATTAAATAACTCGGTCATAGTATTAACATTGTAGTACCTTTGACGCATAGGATCAACGTCTACACATTCCAACAATATGTGTTTGACCGTTAACGGTGCAAAGCAGGGTATACATTCTGGCAATGGCTCACCTTGTAATAAATATGAATGAGTATAACGTGTATGCCCTAATCTGCACCGGGCTATGACAACTTCCTCTCGACGAATGGGTCTACTAGAAGAGCGCCATTCTCCGAGTAACGGTTTAATTGAATGGAGTTTATTGTTAACTGACAAATCCCAAGTGGCTTGCCAAGAGTTACGAATATATGTGTTAATACAACTTTTAAAATCAGTATACATTTGGTATTAGATATATGTAAATATAATGCTGCCTTGGCAGCACTATCAGCACTATCATTACCACGTATTCCTACATGGCTTGGAAGCCAGCAGAAAATAATAACATTATCAATTATAAGAGTATTGTACTTTTCTAAAAGTTGAAGCACAACTGGGTTATCATGTTTCATATTACGCAGTGCTTGAAGAGATGAAAGGGAATCAGAAAAGATTACAAAATGGTCATCATCAGATTCCTGAATATAATTCAAGGCAAGTTCAATTGCCTTAAGTTCAGCTGAAAAGATAGAGGCCTTGTCAGGCAGGCGGCTCTTTATGCTGTGTTTGTGAATAACAGCTGCTGCAGCTACCTTATCTCCATCTTTAGAACCATCTGTGTATATATGTTGAAAGTTACTGTATTTCGATTTAATTTGAATAAATTTGCTTTGATAGACAAGACAGTAGGGTCTGTACTGGATTTGTTACTATTACAAAGATCAAAAATAATTGTTGGTGTTTCCAAAGTCCACGGTGGAATTTGTGGTACTTTGTACTTGGCAATTAAATTTAGGTCGATTTCAGTGTCTCTTAATTTTGGTTTAATACGAAGACCAGATGGTCGAATGGCCTTCGGGTTTCGATCAAAAAGATATCCACAACTAGGATTAAAAACATTATCGAAAGTTTGGTTTGAAGTGTTAGATTTTAATTTAATGGCATATTGAAGGGCTAATTAATCCCGTCTCATTAGCTTCAACATATAGACTTTCGGCTGGTGATGTACGAAAGGCACCTAAGGCGAGTCGTAATCCTTGATTCTGTATAGGATCGAGCATCTGTAAGTATGACTTACGAGTCGATCCATATACTATTGAGCCGTAGTCCAGCTTGGATCTGATAAGAGATCTATAAAGTTGTAAAAGGACTTTACGATCCGCTCCACAGTTAGTGTTTGAAACAACTTTAAGTAAATTAAGAGCTTTAAGGCACTTTGCCTTCAAGTATTTAAGGTGTGGTATAAACGTTAATTTACGGTTGAAAATAAGAATTTTGTCTCATCCACTACTGGTATTGGTGACCCATCCAGTGTTAGATGAGTGTCTTCATGATGTTTACGTAGTTGACAAAAGTGCATACAATTAGTTTTAGATTTAGAAAATTTAAAACCATTTTCATCCGACCAGGTCTGAAGTTTATTCAGAGATTGTTGCAGTTGTCTCTCAATAGTGTTCATGTTTTCAGAAAGTGACAAATATGTCTATGAAATTGTAAAACTAAAAGAATGGATGGAGTACCATTATGTTGTTGACAGACTTTCCTACACACAGCCACAATAAATGGCTGTTAGTCTGGAAGTCCCTCCAACCTCAATGGTACCCCTCTATACTGGGAATATAGAAAGGGCTATCCAATAAAGTAATGTTCAATAGAATAATTCTATTGAGACGGATAGTTAATTGTGTCCCATTATGTAAACAAGTGTATTCAGCAGTACAAATACAACTTGTAATCCCAGATAGTTATTCAGTAGAAATAAAACTAAAACATCAAAACAATAAAATCGCCAGAGCCAACAAAACACGTCCCACCCGGCCAAGATCTGCAATGAGTGTGACACCTTATACATTATACATGTAGGTAAACAAACTCTACAAACAATAGAACTCAGCTAGTAAAATTGAGATTCACGTGATTCACACGTTAATATTCGTTCAGTACTCAGCCTAGATATACTATTTTTAGATTCTATTTTTATCTAGAGGCGAGTGTACAGTTTTTTTGATATCTCAACTACACAATTTTCCCTCGTTTTCATTATAGGTTTGGCTAGTAAAAGTTTCTTATAATTAGTATTAGATGAGTTATAAATTCGTTTAGTAACTCAACGCATATATATGACGTTGGTGCAAAGTTTCTATTGAACAAGTTTGGCTCTCTGCTTAGAACATTTTCAGTTATAGCGGATTTTAGAAATTATTCACTACTCTATACAGAAACGTACGTTTTATTTTGCTTACAGTTTTAGGCCTCATGCTCTCTATTTAGATACGTGGTTATCTATGATTGAATGTTCAGAGGTATCTACGGTGACATTTTTATGTTCAAGTATCGTCCTGTTGAAATAATATAGGTTAAGTGTATTGAGCTTGGATTCTGGGATTATATCTGTTTGGATAGTGTATAGCGTTAGTAATAGTATTGTTTTGCGTGTTATATGCACAACGCTGACACTTAATACAGGCGACTTGAATGAATGAATGGGGTTTTACATAAATAGGTCATATTGTGCGCAAAAACCGATGAATCATAGAAGAATGAAGTGGTAATTAAAATAATGTAAACGTATACAGATAAAACTATCTACAAATAAGGGATGATATGGTAGCAATATAAACTTTGTATACATGTATATGTAAATCAACAAATGCCCGTCAACGAGCTTGTAAACAAGTTAATATGAATAGGAAAATATTATATTGATTAATTATAAAGTCTGATTTCTTTAAGGAAATCTAAAACAAGACTAGAATCTATAGTATCAAATAACTCTTTCAAAGCATTAACAACTGTGTAGTACCTTTGACGCATAGGATCAAAGTCTACACATTCCAACAGTATGTGTTTGACCGTTAACGGTCGGTGCAAAGCAGGGTATACATTCTGGTAATTGCTCACCTTGTAATAAATATGAATGAGTATAACGTGTATGCCCTATCCTGCACCGGGCTAGGACAACTTCCTCTCGACGAATGGGTCTACTAGAAGAACGCCATTCTCCGAGTAACGGTTTAATTGAATGGAGTTTATTGTTAACTGACAAATCCCAAGCGGCTTGCCAAGAGTTACGAATATATGTGTTAATACAACTTTTAAAATCAGTATAAGGTAATTTGGTATTAGATATATGTAGATCTAATGCTGCCTTAGCAGCACTATCAGCTCTATCATTACCACGTATTCCTACATGACTTGGAAGCCAGCAGAAAATAATAACATTATCAATTATAAGAGAATTGTACTTTTCTAAAAGTTGAAGCACAACTGGGTTATCATGTTTCATATTACCCAGTGCTTGAAGAGATGAAAGGGAATCAGAAAAAATTACAAAATGGTCATCATCGGATTCCTGAATATAATTTAAGGCAAGTTCAATTGCCTTAAGTTCAGCTGAAAAGATAGAGGCCTTGTCAGGCAGGCGGCTCTTTATGCTGTGTTTGTGAACAACAGCTGCTGCAGCTACCTTATCTCCATCTTTAGAACCATCTGTGTATATATGTTGAAAGTTACTGTATTTCGATTTAATTTCATTAAATTTGCTTTGAAAGACAGTAGGGTCTGTACTGGATTTGTTACTATTACAAAGGTCGAAAATAATTGTTGGTGTTTCCACAGTCCACGGTGGAATTTGTGGTACTTTGTACTTGGCAATCAAATTTAGGTCGATTTCAGTGTCTCTTAATTTTGGTTTAATACGAAGACCAAATGGTCGGATGGCCTTCGGTTTTCGATCAAAAAGAGGTTCGCAACTAGGATTAAAGACATTATCGAAAGTTGGGTTTGAAGGGTTAGATTTTAATTTAATGGCATATTGAAGGGCTAACTTGTCCCGTCTATGAGACAGTGATGGTTCATTATCTTCAACATATAGACTTTCGGCTGGTGATGTACGAAAGGCACCTAAGGCGAGTCGTAATCCTTGATTATGTATAGGATCGAGCATCTGCAAGTACGACTTGCGAGTCGATCCATATACTATGGAGCCGTAGTCCAGCTTAGATCTGATAAGAGATCTGTAAAGTCGCAAGAGGACTTTACGATCCGCTCTGCAGTTAGTGTTTGCAGCAACTTTAAGTAAATTAAGAGCTTTAAGGCACTTGGCCTTCAAGTATTTAAGGTGTGGTATAAATCTTAATTTACGGTCGAAAATAAGACCAAGGAATTTTGTCTCATCTACTACTGGTATTGGTGACCCATCCAGTGTTAGATGAGGGTCTTCATGATGTTTACGTAACTGACAAAAGTGCAAATAATAAGTTTTAGATTTAGAAAATTTAAAACCATTTTCATCCGACCAGGTCTGAAGTTTATTCAGACATTGTTGCAGTTGTCTCTCAATAGTGTTCATGTTTTTTTCACGATAACATATAACAAAGTCGTCAACATATAGAGAGCAATCCACACCAGGATTGATACATTTAACAATACTGTTAATTTTTATACTAAAAAGAGTGACAGAGAGTATGCTGCCCTGTGGCACACCCATCTCCTGTTTATGGATGTCAGAGAGGGTTGAACCCATTCGGACACGAAACTGTCTGTCCTCTAAGAAATTCTATATAAAAATAGGTAATCGGCCTCTGAGACCAAGGTCATGAAGATCATTCATAATACCATACTTCCATGCTGATGCATTAACATGAGGGCTCCCTTGTTCCAGTGTATATCAAAGGCATTACTAAGGTCCATGAACACCGTTAGTAAGTAGTTATTTTCAAGTTGGGCTTGTCTACCATCATTTTCTAATCGTGCGAGGTGGTCGGTGCAGGAGTGGTATGGCCTGCATCCTGACTGATCTATTGACATTAGGCCCTGTGTTTCTACATAGGCTATAATTCTGGGTTTTATCATTTTTTGCATGATTTTAGAGAGTACTGGGGTCAGGGATATAGGCCTGTACGACGATGGGAGGGTTTTATCTTTTCCCATTTTTAGGATGGGGATTATGAGGGATTCACTCCATTCTTCGGGGTGTGTTCCAGTTGACCAGGAATAGTTATATAGTTCGACCAGTTTGATTTTGCCATTTGTTGTGAGGTTAATTGTCGTAATGAATGCTATCTTCCCCCGGGGCTGTGCTGTTACATGTTAGGAGGGCTAAATTGAGCTCAGAGAGTGTAAATGGCTTATTAAATTCGCAGTCAGAGTGGTCTCCCTCTGTTTCCATTATATTATCATACGTTGTTTCATTTACTTTCTTTAGTTTTAGAAATTGTTCGTCATAGTTTATATCACTGCTTACTTTCTGATATTGGGATGCCAGTGCGTTTGCCTTAGTTTGGTTATCATATATTTCTTTTTGATCCTGTACTAAAGTGGGTATCGGTTCCATTGGTTGACCTTTGAACCTTTGAACTATATTCCATACTTGTTTCGATGTTGTTTTGTAGTTAATTTGGGATATGAATTGTTTCCAGCATTCATATTTTGCTTTTTTGATAGTGTTTTTAGCTATGGATCTCTGGGTTTTGAATTTTTTCCAGGTTTCATCATTTTTATTGAAATTATATGTTTTTCTGAGGTTTTTCCTTTTTTTTATATCTATTTTGCATTGGTCTGTCCACCAGGGAAAAACGTTCTTTCTTTTCTTTATGCCGGCTTTAGTTTTTGGAATTGCCGTTTTGCACACATTTTGTAGTTCTGTTGTAAAGGCATTGTATTTACCTTGGATATTGGTCTCAGGGGTGTTGTAGTCGAAGTGTTGGTCACATGTGTGTTTATACTTAGTCCAATCTGCCTTATCTACCTTCCATTTAGCTGGAATGACTATGGGCTGGTATTGGGTTTTGAAACTAACGCTAGTGATTGCAGGGTAATGGTCGCTTCCTATAGTGTTATCTAGTACACTACAGGTTGCTTTATAGGCTATACAGCTATAGAACCGTTTTATTACCGAGCACAAACTAGTTTGAAACGATAGCTAAACGAACTCAAAACGCGGCACAACACAAACGCGTTTAACTGGGTTTCTGCGGATTAACCAATGGACATTGAAGGAAAACGTTTCCAACGTTTTTTTCTGCTGTAAACGGGTTTGCCTCGTTCCGAGTTTTTGCGTTTGTAAGTTTAGCCAATCAGGTTGATGATATTTAGTTTGGCCATTCAGAACACGAAACGCCTAAACTGTAAACGGTGACTGAGCAAACGGTTAAAAACGGGTTTCTGCGTTTTTCCGTTTGACCAATGAGAATGCAGATCATTTAACCACTAAAACATTCCGTTGCGCTAAATGATTATTTCGTAGCAGACGCATACTATTTTATATATAGTGGCGATACTCTGTTAAGCTATACATGTTGTTGTATAAATAATGAGTTACATAGCTATATGGTACATGTATATTTATTTGCGTTAATGGGATTAACACTTTAGGTGGACTTAATAAACAGGCGCCGCGCTTGAAATGAATGACACGCTTATTGCGTGTGTGTGTACTAGGTGTTAATTGTGTAATCGTAATAACTGACACGCTGAACGGCGGAGTTGACTATACGCATTAAATATAAGGGGTTAAACAATTACACATGATTATATTGATCACGATTCGGTTCATAGAATACATTTAATGCAAATCAAACGTAAAGTTTAAAGAGTCAAACATACTTTATATCTGGGACGTCATACAGAGCCCTGTTTATATATACGGCTTTTATTGTGCTTACACAACATGGGTATAGCGATACAAACTAATTATAACAAATTAACTTTAAACGTATGATAAATACAAATACACAAAACAATTTAACGAATCGACATATTAAGAAAATTTCAGTCGGCGGATCCAACATGCAGCTGTTCAAAGTACACGCATATTTCAATGCGTCAAATACTATTTATTGTTTACTAATTGCATGTAATAAAGTATTATGTGAAAAAGTGTTATTACATCTATAACAGCAACATTTTGGAGTTTCACATTAATAATCTTGTTTTTTTTTAATAATTTACAAACTTCAAAAATGGGATTTTGATTTTAGATAACTATTTGATAAAACACAATAACAAAGAGGAAAAAGCATGCAAACATATAGCATCTAGTGGATATTAACATGAAGCAACAGATATGTATGTATAAACGTATACGTATTTTTTTAATTAAAACCAAAAAAAAATAAAAAAATAATAAGCGTAAGAAACAACAATATTATAACCTATCAATAACTTAAAATGTTACGATTAATTTCATGAAGGTCTGCGCTCCTGTTATTGAACGATAACGTGAGCAAATGAACGATAAACTAAGACCATACTTTGCTCTAGATATGATTTATATTCATAATCAAGGATCGTTGTCAGTCTTTCATGTTTTTATTCTGATGATTGCTGATTTGACGCACCAAGTGTACATGTATAACGAAAAGTGTACTAATTAAATGCTATACAACAAACCAATTAGCCGAAATGCCAACTGACCACCCGTCGCCATATTTAGTATGTATTCGTTATTAACATAAAATGTATTATGGTAAACACTATAAACTAAATTTTACGGCTTTTTGTTATATTATGAACTAAATTATTTATCTCAAATTAGAAACAAGCATGTGACATGTATGTTACTTTAATAAATATATCAACTTGATTAGTTCAAATACAACAATAAACATAATATATAATTATTGTTTTCGACCAGTCATGTAGACGCAAATTCAACGAGCTGTTTAAATAATGTGTAGTAACGGGTGAATAATTATCAAAATGGAATGAAAAATAAAGACGATTAGACCATGTGAAGCTTATTTTGAAACGAAACGGATAGGTAGCCTTCCAGACCCACACACCCACAAACACACCCCACTTCCACTCCACGCCATCCAACACACACGTGCACACACACACATATACGCGCTGTCCGTTCATCTGTATCATTACATGCTGTTGTGTTTCATAAGTTTATTTTAATTGAATTTGTTTTCAAACGTTTATTTATATGTATAACGCATTCAATGAAATCGCATCGATACAGAGCCAGGTAATTAAACTGTGCTTGCAACTAATAAAGCTGAGTTGAGAATGCTTAATTATACTCATTCTCCATAAGACAGCTACCTCGGTAGCTCAGTGTAAGGCATTGTGCTTGAAACTATAAATTAAGTCATGCATGGGGGACTTAATTTACGCTGATATTATATTTCTATAACTGGTAGAATCTAGCCATTGAATTATACATGTATGATGTGGTCAGCAGATGAAGCGGGGGTTCATAAGTGGTTAAGTGACACCATCCTGTATACCAGGACATGGATGAGATTTGAACTTTATTTTAACAAAAGACGTAGGAAGATTTTGTTTCCTCATTAAGTAGTGTCATTCAATTGACCAATCAAACGCTGACCAATGTATAATCATCATATTAGTGATACTTAACTTAAGACTCGACATCCTGCAGAAACAGGATTCGTGTAGGGGGGTTGATTTTCGATTTTGCCATTATCAAATCTCGCTCTCGTTTTTGGCGAGCTTTCGAGTTCGGGGTGTCTCAATGAGTAAACAGTGTTTAATTGTTCTAGACGCATTTTAGAACGTATTATGCAAAAATATCGTGCAAGTGCATTTTCTAGTTGTGTTAGTAATATAAGCTGTCGGAATATTGACCTTTTCTTGGTAAAATGGCTTTTTTACTGCCATTATAATTATACCTTAAAACCGAAAGAAGGTAGATGTGCGTTATTCAAAGATCATTATCCTCGTGTTTAATAAATTATTTAAAGTAATTCACTTTATTTATTACACTTAAATACGTCCCTACATTTTAATCGTATTAACCAAGTTATATATATAACTTTCTTGTAAACAGGAACGATTCATATTAATCTTGTCACCAGCTATAAAATAAAAAATAAAAGAATAATTAAGCATAGTAGTTTGAGAGTCTTTCAATTCTCCTTTAATAACTTTCATACAAGTATATTCCACAAGCGAATATGTTTCGCAAAAAGTAATTTACTGTTGATACGGCATATATAAAATAACACAACTCTGCAATACATTTTTTTATTCCTACTATAAGATTTTATAAATCATGGGACGTTCATAGATATATAGCCATGCTAAAAACAATTAATTGAACAGTCGCTTATGATGGGTTTTATTTACAGGTTGTTTATTGCAATCAAAATATAAACGGTTTCTCCAATCGTAATAATGCGATACCCCGTGGCTAATTGCCTGTCCTAAGCAGGATGTTTGTTTAGATCAAAGAGGCCATAAATCACAAACACTGGCTACGCGTGGAGTGTTGACATCAGATGTATACTATAACTGTGTCATATTTTAATGTGTGACATACGGCGAGAGTAAAAATATTACTTGAGTTAACTGTTTTAATTTTCAATTTTATTTATAGAATGCATTTGTGAAACTAAACACATTACAAATGAATTACGTTCAGTAGGATTTGTCCAAATAAAAAATGTGAGTCAGCACGTACAGTACTGGATTCTCAAACTACTGGTAGATAATATTAATATGAACCGTTCCTGTTTACAAGAAGTTATATATATAAATATAAATAAATAAAACTTGTTAAACATGTTAAATGTGATTAAAATGCAGGTACTTGCTTATTCAAGTTTAATAAGTAAAGCTAATTACTTTAAATAATTTACGAAACATGAGGAGTATGATATTTGAGTAATGCACATCTACCTTAACTTTCAAGGTATTATTATAATGGCAGTAAAAAAAGCCATTTCCCACAGAAAAGGTCAATATTCTAACAGCTTATATTACTAACACAACCAGAAATAGCACTCGCACGATATTTGTTCATGATACGTTCTAACTGTGTCTAAAACAAATATACACTGTATATTCACTAAACAGAGTTAATGTTCAGACCCCACGAACTCGAAATCTCGCAAAAAACGAGAGCGGGATTTGATAATGGCAAAATTTGAATATCTTTTATTATTCCGAATATATCAAGTTATCGGATCGCAAACCCTTCTTCTGGGACGGCTTTAAATAACATTCCATGTGTAGACAAACCATTAAACACCATTTAAATATTTCCGTATTTTGTTACAGCGCCGCTTACTGATGTGAAATGGGTACACTTAAAACGTATATGCCACTCGCTTATCCATACACTCTAATATCTACACGCGTTGTGGATTTTCACTTGGTTAAAGGGAATACATCAGGATTGGAAGTTCTTTTAAAATTGTTCAAATATATTATTTTGCAATTAAAATAAGGAAAAATGAACTAAATGAGCTATACACGACCAAAGTAAATTACACCTAACATATACAAAAAAATACATACATGTGGTATTGACTAACTAAGGTTACGTGCCAAAGATAGCTATTTTAAGCTTGGCGGTAAAAAAATCGCAACATCTTGCAAAACGAACGTCATGTGTCAGTATCCCCGCGGTGATCACGTGTGACGGTTATGTATAATCTGGTGATTACTCCATTGCCTAATAAGCCTGTAGTATAGGAAACTTTTTTTCTTTTTTTTTTTTTTTTTCGTTTTCGTTTTTTTCAGTCACCAGTATGATGACCCATTTATTCTCCCCGTAATTTGGCATGTTGTGGGTCGGGGAGGACCATCCCACTGCACGCCTTACAAACAAACATATAAAACTGATTATATATACATATTATTATAATACTCGACTTTCATATAATAAAATCTGTATAAAGCGGTAGTCTTTACATTTTTTAAACATTAAATTGTATGTGTTTTTCTATCTTATATTAATTTACATGTATAGCCATTTTTATAAATTAAAAAAAAAAAAAAAAAAACACAAATGAATATAGTACGTTTGTTTTACGGGGGAAAGATAGAAAAAAATACAAATGAAAAAAAAGAAAAAGGTTTTAGTTCTTAATGCTCTCTCTACATGGCCACATCTCTCCTACCTAGCTTAATTTTTAATGTACATGTATATTTTATCTGATAGTTGTCAGATTCTTGGGCTGAATAAAACCTAAAACACCAATTTTAGGGGTGAGCTCCTCGCTTGTTTATGCAACAAAATTATTTTAAAAGGTTCATGTATTTGTTCCATTTTTTTTCAAATGGTTCGAAAGCATTGTTTTGTGCTGCTATACATTCTAGAATTTTAAACGACTTTATTATCCTATTTTTGAATGCCTCTATAGACAGTTTATTTTGTAAATGTTTGGTACTGAAAATATAATATTTCATTTCAAGTAATATGTACAAGTCGGCTGGTGTTAATGTGTTACCAATGTTAAAAATAAATGATTCTTCAGTAAAATTTAAGTATATGTCATTACTGGACAACCACATTTTTAATTTATTAAGTATAGATTGCGTTTCAGGACAGTACCAAAGCATATGGATTAATGTTTCCTCTTGTTGACAATCCTTGCACAGTGAACTATCAGTGATGTTGATTTTGTATAGAAATCGTCTAGTTGGAAGTATTCTATGATTTAACCGTACTTGAAACCATTGTAATACTGTACTTGTTGAGGATTTAAAAGGAGACAGGTATATATCGTTCCATGTTTCTTCTTCTATATTATACATTTCCTCCCATTTGGGTTTTGAAGTTGGTTTACTCGGGTTTTGGTTAAGAATATTATACAGATCCCGAGATCCATTTTTACTATTAAGAAATGGATACATATTGAAAGGAAGAATTGGATTTGGTATTTTGTTTATCGATTGTGTGGGAATATTTTTCGTAATATAAGTTTTTATTGCTGCAATAATTCCGTTATATGCTAAAAAGCAAGCATTTAAATTATATAAGTTATTAAATTCCTCAACAGAATAAAAAAATAAATTTTAATTATGCATGCTGTATTATATTATATAATTTTATCAGGCGACATAACATTTTCAACTATGAATATTGATTTAATTTATAATTAAAGAGGCACTTTATAACACTAAAACAGGCTGAAATTTAT
Organism: Cyrtodaria siliqua; assembly: GCA_037043455.1. Lineage (NCBI taxonomy): Eukaryota > Metazoa > Mollusca > Bivalvia > Adapedonta > Hiatellidae > Cyrtodaria > Cyrtodaria siliqua. Next base: position 16,636 of record JAWPHD010017869.1, read on the forward strand.
TTTCAATATATGTTATTTGTATTAATACAATGTGCACTGGTCAAAATAATGTTATGATCAGACGAAAACTATCTGGTATTTGATACTCTCAGAAACTATTTTATTGAATAGTTTAAAACTATAAGGAGTAAAACACATTATTAATTTAGTTTACTTCCGTTCTTGTACTTTCTACGTATATAGTGAGCACATACAATGTTGTACAAATAATCACAGACATATTAATAATTAGCTATTAGGTCTGTGAAATAATTAGGAATAAAAAAATGTAAACCAGATATAACTATTTTACCACATTGCAATATGATAATGTTGTTTTCTTATGGAATCGGTTAAAGTTAAATAATATAACTTCACAGGATATCGAGTTCTTCAAAGTTAAGTTAATACGTTTTTCATATTATAAGTAACTGTATGACTTTGTTTATATCTCTCAATAACGGCACTATCTGCAGATTTCGAAACATTATAGTTTAGGTTTGAAACACGGCAGCCTTGATCTTTTTTATTTAAATTCGCGGCGTCCCGTCAATTTCTTTCTCTATAAGATCAATTAAATTCGTGCCTTTTGTGACTGTTTCTTGTCGTTCGTGTGTATTTTAAAGTAATGAATTCTAAGTTCATACTCTGTACTATAATGTATATATCGGCGTATTCATGCATTTAAACCGCTATTCACGCTTTATTTCCAACCAGTGTACTTTTTTTTGCAATCGTAACAGTGCATAATTGTATTCAAATTAAACCAGGAACATATGTTTCACAATATATGACATAATTGCTATATACACCGTTGTTATAAAAAAAATTCATACGAACAATTTAATTAATGAATATTTGAATCAGCTTGATTCATATTAAAGGGATAAAGACAACCTGAATTTCTTTAAAGTTCGCGGCATCCCGTTAATGTTTCTTCGTTAATTGCATATTTTGTTTTTGTATATTACTACATTTGACAATATTGCACAGTTTAACGAAAATATATTCAAAACTCTGAGATGATATAACTTTTTAATTTAAAAATATATTCAAGCAACGTTAGAGGGACACATCGCAATCTTGTTGTTTTTTTTAAACTCAGGCGTCCTGTGGATAACACATTTGTTCAATCATTTATATTAATTATAAGAATAGTAATAAGCAAATTGTATTGTATAGCACCAATAATATATTAAAACGTATAATACAGTAAGACGGAAAAGAGTATACTTAAAATAGTATCTATTTAAATGCAACCAGGTTAAACGTAAATATGATTCTGGTTATATAAATCGAGACACGGATTTCAAACACTTCAAGATTGCCGCGGGTCCCTTTAAAACGAACTCCATACGAAGGTGCTTATTTTAATAAAATTATTCAAGATTGCTCTGCGTCCCTTTATAATCATTAGTGCGATCCATACGATGCAATATATATCTTATTTTTTAATTTCACACGGATCACAAACACGCTAAAACAACAGATGTGGTTATATTGCGACAATAATTCATTATGTTGTCCATTTTTCCGGTTTTGCCCTTATTTCCATTACGGCTCTCTCCCATTTATTAGGTAAACTGTGTATATTCCATTTATTTACAAACTAAATTTTACAGCACTAATTAATTTGGAAATATCAAGTTTTCATACTTCCAGTATGTATAATGTGAAAAATATCTAATTACTGATGTCTCTTGTACACACTACGCGAGCTATGGATTAAACAAATAATGATTGTCGACGTCGGGTGTTTAGTGCAATAAAGCGGTTGTTGCATATCCAAAACCCGGGTAATTAAAGGATGCATCTAGTCAGGGCACTATATGTCATTTTTGACCCAGATTTAGTTAAGCATATATTAACTCAATGGTGGCATGAATATAAATGATGGGAAAATACATGGGGTTTGCACGTAGGAATTAACATAACTATTAAGTATTAAGCATCAATTTGTGTTTCTAATTAATATAAATGTTTGTTTCATTTGCTGCATCAATCAATTACTGTTAAACCAACGATCGTAGAAGAGAATTATCTAATTGTACTGTCCTTTTTTCATTGGTCAAACGCAAAAAATGGTAAAAACTAAAAAACGCGTTTGCAAACTCTGCGCATGCGCACTACGCGCGTTTGGAAACGCCCGTTTCAGAGCGTTTGGAAACGGAAAAACTCTCAGCATGCGCACTTAAAGCGTTTGCAAACCCGTTTTCGGTCGTTTTCCGTTTTAAAACGGCAAACGAACGACAAACTGGTTTGAAACGGTAGATTAACGGTAAAACTCGGTAATAAAACGATTCCATAGCTGTACTATTTGAGACTATACTAAGGTCTAGGGTAGAGTCCCGTTGACCGTCTTCACCTAATCTAGTGGCCTGGTTATTATTGATTATTTGCATATTTCTGTTATTAATGGTTTCTATAAGATACGTAGCCTGATTGCCATGCCTTGGATCGCCCGGGGGGTTCCACAATGTTTTTTTTTAAATTGAAGTCCCCGGTCATGATTGTACAGTGTGTTGTATTGTAACATAACGCTCTTATATTATTTTCATTGGCATAGTCGGTGTGGGCGATATAGACATTAATTATAACCACGTTTTGTGTGGTTCCCTGTATTTTGACAGAGTTGTATTCTATGTTTTCTATTGTTTTGACTTTGTTTTCTATAAATTGGATCCCTAATCTAACATAAATCGCTACCCCCCCCCCCCCCCCCCCCCCCCCACACACACACCTTTTTGAGGTCCTGGCCTCTGGGTATTAATTGGTGTTTGATATCCAATTAGTTTAACCGCCTTTTCTTTTGAAAATGTTTCTTGAATGCAAATTACATCTGGTTTAGGGTTCATATCTTCTAGTACCTGTTGGAGTTCTGTTGCTTTATGCGCTTTTCTCCCCGTAAGGCCCCTGGCGTTCCAGGACATGACTACTAGGTTTTGTTTCTTAAAGTTAAACTTATTATTTTTTGGGGCGTAATAAGTACCGATCCTAGTAGTAGTGGTTGGGGCTACAGTTGGGGAGTTTTACCTTATTTATTTAGTATGGGTAGTATGGGGGTTGGGGTAAGTAACTCATATTTTGAGGGGGCCTCTGGTCTAATGGGTTCATTCTGTATTGCGGCCTATATGGGTTGAAAGGGAGGTTGCCCCATCGGGGTGGGGGTGGGGGTGGTCCTCTGTTTATTCTGAATGATCTGTACTGATCATATATCGGCCCTTGGTGTGGCGTGTTAACCCAATGTGGTGTAGGGGAGTTTTGGTTTCTATTGGTACCCTGCTTACTCCGTGTCCCGTTGCCTATGGTATTGGGGGCGGGGGTGGTTGGCGCTACTTTGTGGGTGGCCATTTCGGCTTTAATTGCTTCTTCAACAATTTGTTCTAGGGTTTCCTTGTCTACTTGGGCCCTAACTTTGGGGATGATTTCCCTCATTATGGATTTTACTCTATTTGTTATTTCTTCTGTTTTTATCTCAGAAGGTTGCATTGGAGAGTTTGACGTTGTCTTTTTCTAGACGCAATCTGGTTTGTGTTTAGGCACGGGCGGGTTGCTAGGTGGTGCTACGTTAGGTGCTGGTGGTGGTGTTGGTGGTGTCAGACCTGCCGTTCTATGTGATTGTATTATAACTGCGTTTTTGCTCTTAATTGTCTGAGCATATGCATGGTATTTCGGGCATCCTTTGTATGCTGCGCTATGTTTGTCGTCGCAATTAGTGCACTTTTTGCGGCCTCTTTGTGTACATTCTGCGCCCATGTGCTTTTCTGCACAGTGTGGGCATGAAGGTGGATTGTAGCATTTTGATGTGCTATGTCCAAACTTTTGGCACCTATTGCATCTTATTATGGCATACAAGGCCGGGGTTACTGTAATATTAACCCCTGTTCTTGTTCTTATTTCTATTGGTATAGTCGGTGTACTGAAGGTAATTATGACAGTTGCTGTGGGCTGTATTGAGTGTTTGTTTGTGATGTATGCGCCTGTTATATGGTTGTGTGTTGCGTCCAGATAGTTCCTTAAGTTTCCCTCATTCATATGTTTGGGGACATTAACTTGAATTACCCCCTTGCTGGTTCCTATGGGTTGTTTGGCGTTGCTATGGGGATTGACCGGGGCTAGCTTGTAATCCATTTTACCATACTTAAATTGTTTGGCCAGTTCTATTTTGTGGTCACTTATCCTAAACTGGGGGTTTTGGCCTTGCTCTACTCTCATACATATAAACATTTCACTTATTTCCTATATGTTTCATTTTAATTGCGTCGACCTTAACCTGTCGTGTTCTACTGGCCTGACCTGCCCTACTTGCGTGTCCTACTTAAAAATATGCATTTAATGCCGAGTTTCTTAACTATGTTATTCAGGCTCAGGGTCGATATAAGTGTCAAGGTCGGATTTGTCAATTTGGACACGGCGCGGACCGGATGGAAATCACTTGGTTTTAAAGCGATATTATTACTGATTTTATGATCGAAATAGACGTCATCATCCTCATTCTGATTTCTCTCGTGATTAGACGTGTTTAAAACCAGTCTCGTGACTAAGCATTTGAAAACGCTCGGTTAACTTGATAAAAATTCTATTATACTTTAAGTAAATAGTTGAAAACAGTTGAAAACCAAGGTTAGTAAATAAACATAGGGATTTTAAATAAAACGTTCTTAACGTTCTTATCGTGTCGCAAACCAGGATAAGGAATTAAAGAATTAATTAATTAAAACCTATCGGAGGTAGTAATCAAAGTAAGTGTTAATACCATAATACATCGCGTGCCGTATAGAGCAATTCGCGCGCACCACCGTTTTTCTGTGTTAAAAGCTGTCTTTGTGTTGTATTGTATTGTTCTGTGTTGTGCTGTTCAAGAAAGAAAAAGAAAGATAGAAAACAAGTAAGTGCATAGGAAAACTAACATTAAGATATTTTTAGTAAACATTAATTAATCAGTCTAAGCCATTACCAAATTGTTACTTTCTAACAAAAAGCAAAAAGCATTAAATTATTGAAAAATTTCTGATTGGCTGAGCGCAAATCTTCCTGGCTCTGATTGGTCCAATTTTCAAGCCGATCTTTTGTGAATTCGAGAAATCCTCATAATCAGCTACTTTAAACTAGATTTATCACCAGTAAAATCAAACTTTATAGTAAGCCAGGCTCCTAAACCATTTAAAGTCTTTTGTCTAATGCTCTGAATATAAGATAATTATCATAACCACTGAATAAAACTAGATTTATCATCAGCAAAGTTAGAGTGTTACACTAAACCACTTCAGTTATAATACAAGTAAAGTTTAGCTAATACATCAAATCAATATGTATAACCACTTCTAGTTCCTATCTAACCGTTATAATCGCAACTCCTTAGTCGTGCAACTCGCGTGTTTTACTGTGTTCTTTTTGTTGAATTGTGATATATTGATATAGTGTACTGTATTGTCCTGTGTTGAATTAAGATATATTTATATATTGTACTGTATTGTCCTGCTCTGTGATATATTGTGCCGATCTATGGTGTGCTGTGTAAGAAAGGGAGGAACAATAATAAAGACAGAAATCAAGTAAGTTTAGAGAATCAACTAACATCAGGATAACCATAATAACCTTTTCTTAATCCGGTATCAAACTTCTAATATTTAGCAAAAAGCAGTGAAATCTCTGAATAAACCGTAAATAAGCTCGATTCTGATTGGCTGAGAGCAAATAGCAAATTGAAATAGAAAATTGTCTCCTTGGCTCTGATTGGCTCCTTTTTCAATCCAATTTGGGAAATTCACTTAGCTCTTATAACCAAACTGTATTCTATTAGTTTCCTTGTAGTCTTATTAGGGCCATAGTAACAAATTTGATATCTTACATTTGCAATTTAATCTGAAGGGCCCGTTGTCAAACAGTTTTGTGTAATAAAGTTTTATTAAAAAAAAAAAAAAAAAAATCTAATTCAACTCTATAAGAAAATTTTCTCCTTGATTCTGTTGTCCTGTTCTGTGTTATATTGTGCCGATCTATGGTGTGCTGTGTAAGAAATGGAAGAACAATAATAAAGACAAAAATCAAGTAAGTTTTGAGAATCAACTAACATCAGGATAACCATAATAACCTTTTCTTAATCCGGTATCAAACTTCTAATATTTAGCAAAAAGCAGTGAAATCTCTGAATAAACCGTAAATAAGCTCGATTCTGATTGGCTGAGAGCAAATAGCAAATTGAAATAGCAAATTGTCTCCTTGGCTCTGATTGGCTCCTTTTTCAATCCAATTTGGGAAATTCACTTAGCTCTTATAACAAAAATTTATTATAGTAGTTCCCTTGTAGTCTTATTAGGGCCATAGTAACAAATTTAATAACTTACATTTGCAATTTAATCTGACGGGCCCGTTATCAAACAGTTTTGTATAATGAAGATCTTTTAAAAAAAAGAAGAAAAAAAAAGAATCTAATTCAATTCTATAAGAAAAAATTCTCCTTGATTCTGATTGGCCCATTCTCAAGCCACTTTTTGAATTAAAACTGAACGCAAAAAATCAAGCCAAACTTCAATAAACAACTCCAAATGGTCTAAGTACTCAAACTGTTGACGATAAACCACCTTTCAGACACATTTTTATAACCATTTCCCAGCCGCTAGACATAATTCTAGTATTTACATAGACAAATAAATTTTTACACAAACCGGAAATAAGAATAATTCTGCTCGATTCTGATTGGTTCAATTTCAATCCGGTTTGTGAAACGAAAATTAAAAACCGGCGAAATCTCAAATCTCATAACATCTCTTAAGAAGGGTGTATTAAAATCTTATTAGGGCTACAGCAACATGGATGAAAGTTCTAGAGACCTGTTTGCGAGCAGTATGATAGAGGAAAGTGAGGAAGTGAGTTTCCAATTGCAGCTGGAAACCACAGCAAACTCTAGTACGAGTAGTAGTAGTGGGAGTAGTAGTAGTAGTGGGAGTGAGAGTGAATGTGAGAGTGACTGCACCTGCAGTAGTGCGAGCTACGTAAGTGGCAAATCAGAACTTGACAGCTCGATAACTAGCTGTTCCACCTGCTCCCCAACCACACAGGCCACCAGCAAATTGGTAAAAAGCTATAGGGACCGCCTTATAGAAAACAGAATAGATAAGATAGAATTAACACAAGAAGGGGAACCAGAACCCCAGGTAGGGCCCGTTACAGACAAGGGAGTAGCGTTAGAGACACAGGCGGGGGAAGGGGAACAAGTACCTGTAGTCATAATAATAGACAAAGAAGTAGTAGACATAGATAGGACAGAGGATAGGACAAAAGAAACTCAATGGAAAGTAGTGGAAAGACCGGGCACCAGCAAAGTGTCAGCGCCGTATACGGCAATCAAACTAGTAACGGTCCTTATGACCCTATGCACAGTTAGCGGGAAATTCCCAGTACAAGACTACAGTAAAGTAGTGGCAGCCTTTGTCAAACATGTAGGCGGGGCCTTTTGCAAACACGTCACAGTAGAGCAAGGCCAAAACCCCCAGTTTAGGATAGGTGACCACAAAATAGAACTGGCCAAACAATTTAAGTATGGTAAAATGGATTACAAGCGTATCCCCATAGCAACGCCAAACAACCCATAGGAACCAGCAAGGGGGTAATTCAAGTTAATGTCCCCAAACATATGAATGAGGGAAACTTAAGGAACTATCTGGACGCAACACACAACCATATAACAGGCGCATACATCACAAACAAACACTCAATACAGCCCACAGCAACTGTCATAATTACCTTCAGTACACCGACCATACCAATAGAAATAAGAACAAGAACAGGGGTTAATATTAAGGTAACCCCGGCCTTGTATGCCATAATAAGATGCAATAGGTGCCAAAAGTTTGGACATAGCACATCAAAATGCTACAATCCACCTTCATGCCCACACTGTGCAGAACAGCACATGGGCGCAGAATGTACACAAAGAGGCCGCAAAAAGTGCACTAATTGCGACGACAAGCATAGCGCAGCATACAAAGGATGCCCGAAATACCATGCATATGCTCAGACAAGTAAGAGCAAAAACGCAGTTATAATACAAACACACAGAACGGCAGGTCTGACACCACCAACACCACCACCAGCACCTAACGTAGCAACACCTAGCAAGACAACGTCAAACTCTCCAATGCAACCTTCTGAGATAAAAACAGAAGAAATAACAAATAGAGTAAAATCCATAATGAGGAAAATTATCCCCAAAGTTAGGGCCCAAGTAGACAAGGAAACCCTAGAACAAATTGTTGAAGAAGCAATTAAAGCCGAAATGGCCACCCACACAGTAGCGCCAACCACCCCCGCCCCCAATACCATAGGCAACGGGACTCGGAGTAAGCAGGGTGCCAATATAAATCAAAACTCCCCTACACCACATTGGGTTTACACGCCACACACAGGGCCTATATATGATCAGTACAGATCATACAGAATAAACAGAGGACCAATCCCAACCCCCACCCCGATGGGGCAACCTCCCTTTCAACCCATATAGGCCGCAATACAGAATGAACCCATTAGACCAGAGGCCCCCTCAAAATATGAGTTACTTACCCCAACCCCCATACTACCCATACTAAATAAATAGGGTAAAACTCCCCAACTGTAGCCCCAACCACTACTACTAGGATCGGTACTTATTACGCCCCAAAAAATAATAAGTTTAACTTTAAGAAACAAAACCTAGTAGTCATGTCCTGGAACGCCAGGGGCCTTACGGGGAGAAAAGCGCATAAAGCAACAGAACTCCAGCAGGTACTAGAAGATATGAACCCTAAACCAGATGTAATTTGCATTCAAGAAACATTTTCAAAAGAAAAGGCGGTTAAACTAATTGGATATCAAACACCAATTAATACCCAGAGGCCAGGACCTCAAAAAGGTGGGGGGGGGGGGGGGGGGGGGGGTAGCGATTTATGTTAGATTAGGGATCCAATTTATAGAAAACAAAGTCAAAACAATAGAAAACATAGAATACAACTCTGTCAAAATACAGGGAACCACACAAAACGTGGTTATAATTAATGTCTATATCGCCCACACCGACTATGCCAATGAAAATAATATAAGAGCGTTATGTAACAATACAACACACTGTACAATCATGACCGGGGACTTCAATTTAAAAAAAACATTGTGGAACCCCCCGGGCGATCCAAGGCATGACAATCAGGCTACGTATCTTATAGAAACCATTAATAACAGAAATATGCAAATAATCAATAATAACCAGGCCACTAGATTAGGTGAAGACGGTCAACGGGACTCTACCCTAGACCTTAGTATAGTCTCAAATAGTATAGCCTATAAAGCAACCTGTAGTGTACTAGATAACACTATAGAAAGCGACCATTAGCCTACAATCACTAGCGTTAGCTTCAAAACCCAATACCATCCCATAGTCATTCCAGCTAAATGGAAGGTAGATAAGGCAGATTGGACTAAGTATAAACACACATGTGACCAACACTTAGACTACAACACCCCTGAGACCAATATCCAAGGTAAATACAATGCCTTTACAACAGAACTACAAAATGTGTGCAAAACGGCAATTCCAAAAACTAAAGCCGGCATAAAGAAAAGAAAGAACGTTTTTCCCTGGTGGACAGACCAATGCAAAATAGATATAAAAAAAAGGGAAAACCTCAGAAAAACATATAATTTCAATAAAAATGATGAAACCTGGAAAAAATTCAAAACCCAGAGATCCATAGCTAAAAACACTATCAAAAAAGCAAAATATGAATGCTGGAAACAATTCATATCCCAAATTAACTACAAAACAACATCGAAACAAGTCTGGAATATAGTTAAAAGGTTCAAAGGTCAACCAATGGAACCGATACCCACTTTAGTACAGGATCAAAAAGAAATATATGATAACCAAACTAAGGCAAACGCACTGGCATCCCAATATCAGAAAGTAAGCAATGATATGAATTATGACGAACAATTTCTAAAATTAAAGAAAGTAAATGAAACAACGTATGATATTATAATGGAAACAGAGGGAGACCACTCTGACTGCGAATTTAATAAGCCATTTACACTCTCTGAGCTCAATTTAGCCCTCCTAACATGTAACAGCACAGCCCCGGGGGAAGATAGCATTCATTACGACATGATAATTAACCTCACAACAAATGGCAAAATCAAACTGGTCGAACTATATAACTATTCCTGGTCAACTGGAACACACCCCGAAGAATGGAGTGAATCCCTCATAATCCCCATCCTAAAAATGGGAAAAGATAAAACCCTCCCATCGTCGTACAGGCCTATATCCCTGACCCCAGTACTCTCTAAAATCATGCAAAAAATGATAAAACCCAGAATTATAGCCTATGTAGAAACACAGGGACTAATGTCAATAGATCAGTCAGGATGCAGGCCATACCACTCCTGCACCGACCACCTCGCACGATTAGAAAATGATGGTAGACAAGCCCAACTTGAAAATAACTACTTACTAACGGTGTTCATGGACCTTAGTAATGCCTTTGATATACACTGGAACAAGGGAGCCCTCATGTTAATGTATCAGCTGGGAATCAGGGGGAGACTACTCAAATGGCTCAATGTATTTTTAATGGAAAGAAAAATTAAAGTTAAAGTAAATGGTCATGTATCAGACACCAAAATAGCAGAAAATGGCTGTCCCCAGGGTAGCGTTTTATCCCCAATCATTTTCTGTATATACATGAATACTCTAAAAATGGCGGTGACGGAGCACAACGAAACTATTACAACACGGTTAAATCGCACTCAATTAGCCCAATACGTCGATGACGGGGCCATGTGGATAAAATCTCGAAGTCCGGTTAGATTAACACAACTAGGGCAACAACTGATGTCCAAAATCGAAAAGTGGTCAATAACGTGGGGTATGAAAATAAACCCCGAAAAAACACAGGTCATGATAATATCAAAACCAGGAAGGTATCCCGAAAAAGAATTTAAACTAAAAAAACTGAAACTATGTAACAAAACAGTAGAATACGCGCCACATGCAAAACTCCTGGGAATGTACTTCGATAGGCATCTGACATGGAAGAAACACATCACGTATGTCATAGAAAGATGTAATAAGGATATGCGCCTGCTTAGAATGTTAACTAACAGCACGTACGGTGCAGATAAAACATCCCTAATCAACCTATACAAAGCGCTAATTTTAAGTAAAATCAGTTATGGAGACATAGCATATGCCTCCGCGTCCGATAGGTTACTATATAAACTACAAGTAATATAAAATAAAGCCCTGCGCATAGCCACAGGGGCACATAGGTCAACCAACATATTTGGACTCATGGCGGAATGTGCAGAAACGCCACTGTTTATTCACCGCGAAAAGAATATGCTTAAATACTGGGCAAGATCAACCCGGTTAAAACAAAATCTCCCAATTAACGAGAAAATAACAAAGATAGGCATATTCGAACATAAAAAAGATAAAACTCGCCTAAAACTCCCGTATACTCAGCAAATACAAACCTTGTTAAGTAAACATAACATGACCAATCTATCAATATCAAAACCCGTCTACCCCGATAATACGCTAATACGAACCTTAAAGCCGTGCCTAGATCTCACCCACTTAATTAATAAAAAACAAACAGAACCCGCGATAGCACGCAATATAAGTATAGACCATATAGACAGCAACTATAAGGACTATGTCAAAATATATACAGATGGGAGTAAAAACCCCGAGAAAGAAATAGCCGGATCGGGAATTTGCATATACAGTACCAACAATACTTTGATTTTAGAAAAAGGTTATAAAATAGACCACAGGTTATCAGTATACACAACCGAACTAGTAGCGATTCGAATAGCGCTCGAATGGATAATAACTCTCAAACCCGAAAAAGTGGTGATATTCAGCGACAGTCTGAGTTCACTACAATCAATAGCTAATGGTACTAACAATAATAGACCCGACCTAACTTATTCGATCCTAAAATTAATCAACACCATTTCAGAACTAAACATACTGTTAGAAATGAATTGGATCCCCAGCCACGTAGATATAGAAGGGAATGAAAGGGCGGACTACTGGGCTAACAGAGAGGCAAGCAATGGCACCCCAATACCCCTGCCATTAGGCCTTAAAGAAATATACTCGATAATTAAAGCTAAAATGACAAGCGAATGGAAGCAAAATTGGTCAAAATCTACCACACAACGTATCTCCATGCACCCCCATTTACCAAATAAAGTAATACAATATAGCGAAGATAGGCGCGTGGATATTGCATATACCCGACTATGATTAGGACATAGCCGGCTAGGAGACAATGATAAGATTAAAACTAGCAACGGCATAAGCACAGATTGCGAAACATGCGGTCAAAACGGATCATTTGACCACACCTTCTTTGATCCCTCGGGACTATGCCCCTTATACTTGAGCAAACGTGAAACACTTAAAACCGACCTTCTCAAGATAGGATTAAAGATAATAGATCAAAAAGCGCTATTATTCCCGGAAACGCAATATGCAGTAGAAACGCGGAACGCTGTCTTTAAGTTCCTCCGATCGACAGGAGTATTATACAGAATATAGAATTAAAACATGCTCTGTCGCCGCTATGCATTCAGTAAAAAGGCAAAAGTGGTGATATTTATGTATGTGGGGATCGCTGACACGCATATGACAGTCATTCTCATGCTTTATATGTGTACCGGATGATCCTCATATATACTAAACTCATATGGTGTACATGTGTGTGATCATATTTACGTAGCAAATAGCCAGTGAAGAAATATGTATGTAGGTATCTGTCGTATGTAGCATGAAATGAATGGATATATGGGTATGTGCAGCCAATAGGGATTATACTGTATGTCTGCTCTTGATTTCTGCCATCATTAATATAAAAGCATACACGGAAACGCACACTTTTGATATCCCAACAAGAATCGTCAACACCATTTACCAAGTAAAAGGGCCCACGCACTGGCTGCGGGCCCACTGCCCCTCGGTATAAGGCGGTTTATACGTGCTTTGCTCCTATGGGCGCCGAGAGACGGTGGGCAAGGCAACTAGGGGTGGACCTCATAACTTAAATCATTGGAAAATCACCAAATTAATCAAGGGTGCTCTCAATCTGGACCGCGCGGATAATTTCAATCCGTTTTGCAAAACGAAAATGCAGCTTACACCTGATTGGTTCATTTTCAATCCGTTTCGCGAAACAAAAAACCAACAAATCCCTGATTGGTCCATTTTCAATCCGTTTTGTAAAACGAAAATATACCATATTTCCAACTATACAGGGACCGAACATGTACCAAGTAAATTTAAATGTATGATTACATAGATAATGTAAACATATCTAGATATGGACAAGTCTAAACGCCCTATTACTAAAAAACCTAGCGAAATTTAAAAACGATTAGTTGAGTCTAATGTGGGGCTTCATCTGCACATGGAATAAGTCCTGTGATACAATGATAGCCGATGGGCACAAGTGATCATCTTGGTTCAAGCCCGTGCGGCGCCGCACACATGCGGTCCTGCAGCCTGGGTGCGAATCCTGGGGTCCGTGCCAGTAAGCTTGAGTCTGGGCCCGAACAATCGCTTAAAAATTAGAATAGGACAAACCATATCATGACAGGCAGAATACAATATAACAGATACAAAAGGTTAGGTAAATAGAGAAGATGTACAGTATAAACTATAGGTATGGTGCATACGGACATTGTAATATGGGCCCATGGTCAAATCCGCCATCCTTCCTAACACTCGGTAGTGACTGGGGTTGTAACTCACCCTGGAACCAGCTCTGTGAGCGCTGAGTAAGGTTAACGATGAGGACGCGGCACCGGACCGCATATCAAGAATGGTGACAACACTGCACGGTGGGGTCGCGCTACCAAATCAATGCCTAAACTATGAAGGAACTACACCTAGATAGTAGGCGAGTCTCTCCACTGACACAAATACAGCGAACGGAAGCTCGCTGTAGTCTTTGGGGCGTGCAAACGTATTCTAGCTTAGACTTCAAGAAGACTTAAAAGATGGGGTGGCGCGACACCACTGTGGGGAGTTTTGAAAAGGGTATATGAACATACGTACATAGCAGGCCCGGCCATAGTTATCATTTAGACAAGTAATTTGATATAAGCATAGGTAAGTTACAGCCCCTTCTTGTAAAGCAATATGTCAGAAAAAGTGGTACAGAGAGATGAATGTATGTGCAGGTGTATGTATGTAAACGTACAATGGTCAAGATAATTATTCTGTAAATTTACCCCACTAAGTGCTCATCCCATCAGAAGGGATGGGGCCGTCAGTAAACTTAAAAAACAGTGACATTTTTGACATATCTCACATACTCATATATGAAAAACTTCAACGATTACGGATTCCAAGATTAGGTTGATGATGGGAGATCTAACTGTTCCTGTGGTGCCCCAATCACATAGTTGGTATGGGGTTTTTCATGAACATGTTGGTATTGCATTGTCTAACCGTCTCGCCTCTAGGTTGTCTTGAGTCTCTGGTTGCTGATTTGATTTGTATTGTAGTGTGTTGTGCCTTGCATATCGTCTATTTCGATCATAAAATCAGTAATAATATCACTTTAAAACCAAGTGATTTCCATCCGGTCCGCGCTTTGTCCAAATTGACAAATCCGACCTTGACACTTATATCGACCCTGACCCTTAATAACATAGTTAAGAAACTCGGCAATAAACACATATTTTTAAGTAGGACAAGCAAGTAGGGCAGGTCAGGCCAGTAGAACACGACAGGTTAAGGTCGAAGCAATTAAAATGAAACATATAGGGAATAAGTGAAATGTTTATATGTATGAGTGTGTATGAAAATGAAATATAATAACTACCTGTAATGATATTATTCTGTATATATCTACTATGTATGTATGTATGTATATCTATGTTTATGTATGAAATCTTATATTATCCTTATATATAATTACCTACTATGTGGTATCACCCAATATACGCGTATATATATATATTAGGCCACTTTTTAGGCATTCGATTTTTTTGTATTATAACAATTATAAGATAAGAAAAAAAACACAAATAAATAAGCAAATAAGTATACCAGTAGAAGCCATACAAAAACATTAAATTTTTATTGTGCATTATACCATAAGGGATGTGACCGTCTTAAAATCCAACAAATACAGTAATAATAGTGTAATAGTTCTTAACTAAGTACAAAAGTAATGTTAACTCTAAAACCAGTAAACACGGCACATACCCATTTAGGACTAAGGAGCGCCTCCTTACGGTCCCTTTCATCACCAACCTGTGGGACACATCCCACAGGGGCAATCTTGACTGGAAACCGTTATCGACCATAATTGGCCTTTCCTTCCCAGTGGTAGCAAACCCCTTGCGCGAACAAGATGTGGAATTGCTGCCACAGTACCTCAGACCAGACACACACTCTATGCCCCAGGCATAGCAACCAACAAACTTAACACCAAACAGCCGCCGTTTTTTTTTTGCCGCGCCGGTTTTTGGCAAAAACATCAAGTAATTCCGAATGAGCTAGGGCGCTTTCGACTATATCATATGAAAGCACATATCAAATGATTGTAAAATTATATTCTATTTCATTGGTGACACTTTAACTTTTCCGAGAAATTTGACGCGAAGTTGACCTTTCCCATGGGAAAAGCCTATTTTCCCATGGGAAAAGCTTTTTTCCCATGGGAAAGGGTCTTTCCCATGGGACAATATATTCCCATGGGAAATGATTAAGGCAGTTTTCCCATGGGAAAAACAGGAAGTATTTATCCTTCAATATAATGTCAAAATAGTATGCGGCTTTCATATTTAGGGTCTATGATGAAGTTTTACAGCGATACGAGCACTTTGATATTTTCCCATGGGAATATTTTCCCAATATTGTAATTTGGGAAAATTTTCCCATGGGAAAATGAGTTATTTCTTAATAGCTTAAACAACACTTCAAAGCTTGGAAACATCTTCCATTGCAGTGTTGACAATTAAATATGCCATTATGTTTATAATTTAATGAAATAAAAACTTTCCCAAAATAAAATGGGAAAATTCTCCCAAATTGTTTTTGGGAAAATTTTCCCAAATGTTATTGGGAAAATTTTCCCAAATTGTTTTGGGAAAATTCTCCCATTTTTTGACTGGGAAAATTCTCTAAATAATTTTAAAGTTCTCTAAATAATTTTAAAGGAAATGAAAAAAAACAACAAATCTTCCAAATAAGTACAAGTCATAATATCAAACAAAAAACAACAACAAGAGGCCCAAGAGGGCCTGTATACGCTCTACTGGCTAACCTGGCTCTTATACCATCAATGAAGCGAGTGACGAGTGACTGCCATTTACGTTTTTTGAAAGTTTTGGGCAAAAAAACAGCTTTTTAACTAACTCAAGGGCCATAACTAAAGAATCTGGTAAAATTTGATAAAGATCAGATGAAAAATGAAGGCCCTACCGTATTAACGAGACAAAATATAGCATTTTAACTAAATCAAGAGCCATAATTCCTGTTACTGGTCCGACTGGTCCAACATAGAGCTAAATAAAAATAAAAAATAATAATAATTTAAAATAAAAAATTAAAAACAAAAATATATAAAACAAGAGGTCAATGACCTTGAAGCTCTACTGATTGATTTTGATTTCAGGAAGTAGTCACTACAGACTTGTTTTTTGAAAATCTATTTTTAACCGTGGCGGCCATCTTGAATTTCCGGCCGACCTGAAATTTTGCTAGGATCAATTATTAGACATTAAGAGCAACATTCCTGTGAAGTTTCATGAAAATCCGTCAAGTAGTTTCAGAGGAGTAGTCGCTACAAGTTTTCATTATATAACTCTATGTAAACAAAGATGGCCGCTGGCAGCCATGTTTAACGTCAAAACAAAACGATTTTCGACAAGGACCAACATCATGTCATACTGATTATTTTAGAAAAAGTCCCATATCAATATCTCTTATAGTTTTGAAGAAGTAGTCGCTACAAACTTATTTTAAATCTATTTTGAGCTGTGGCGGCCATCTTGAATTTCCGGCCGACCTGAAATTTTTCTAGGATCAACAAGACATCAAGAGCAACATTCCTGTGAAGTTTCATGAACATCCGTCAAGCAGTTTCAGAGGAGTAGTCGCTACAAGTTTTTACTATATAATTCTATGTAACCAAAGATGGCCACTGGCAGCCATGTTTAACGTCGAATCAAAATAATTTTCCACCAGGACCAACATCATGTCATGCTGATCATTTTAGAAAAAGTCCCATATCAATATCACTTATAGTTTTCAAGAAGTAGTCGCTACAAACTTATTTTTTAAAAATCTATTTTTAGCTGTGACGACCATCTTGAATTTCTGGCAGATCTGATTTTCGACAAGGACCAACATCATGTGATACTGATCATTTTAGAAAAAGTCCCATATCAATATCTCTTAATAGTTTCGAAGAAGTAGTCGCTACAAACTTATTTATTTTAAATCTATTTTTAGCTGTGGCGGCCATCTTGAATTTCCGGGCGACCTGAAATTTTTCTACGATCAACTAGTCATCAAGAGCAACTTTCCTGTAAAGGTTCATGACAATCTGCCAAGTAGTTTCAGAGGAGTAGTCGCTACAAGTTTTTACTATATAACTCTATGTAAACAAAGATGGCCGCTGGCAGCCATGTTTAACGTTGAATCAAAACGATTTTTGACAAGAATCAACATCATGTCATGCTGATCATTTAAGAAAAAGTCCCATATCAATATCACTTATAGTTTTCAAGAAGTAGTCGCTACAAACTTGTATTTTAAAACTCTATTTTTAGCTTTGGCGGCCATCTTGGATTTCACACCAACATGAATTTTTGCTAGGATCAACTAGACTTTATGAGCAACATTTCTGTAAAGTTTCATGAATATCCATCCAGTAGTTTCAGAGAAGTTACAAATAAAAGTTTAAAGACAGACGGACAGACGGACGACGGACGCCGCACCACGCCATAAGCTCTGCTGATCTCTGATCAGTCGAGCTAAAAATAAATATAAACAAGAAATGTCACAGTAACAAATGCCCCCGAAGTGACCTGTAAGTGTGACCTTGACCTTGGAGCAATATGAAACCAACAGATATATATAAAATAATTGAAACAAAATAAATATTAAAAAAAAAATAATAATAAAAAAATAGTCACAAAAATATAAATAATCTGAAATACAATTACAAAAAAAAAATATATTAAAAAAAAAAATATATATATATATATATCACAAAAAAAAACAAATGAATGAAAAAAATAATAATGAAAAACAAAAAAATAAATAATTAAACAAGAAATATCACTGTAACTGATAAATGTGTCCTTTGACCTCTAAGTATGACCTTGACCTTGGAGCCATTGACCTGGATTTTGTGCATGACACATCGTTTGGTTGTGGTGAGTTATTTGAAAATCCGTCCAGGCATGCAAAAATTATTGACCGGACACGAGTTGACCTTTGACCTCTAAGTGTGACCCTGACCTTGGGGCAACAGACCTGAATTTTGTGCGCGACACATCGTCTTGTTGTGGTGAGCACTTGTGCCAAGTTATTTGAAAATCCATCCATTAATGCCAGAGTTATTGACCGGACACAATTTGTCTTTTGACATCCACGTGTGACCTTGAACTTGAAGACCTGGGTTTTGCGCGCGACACAGCGTCTTGTTATGATAATCAGTTGTGCCAAGATATTTAAAAATCCCTGCAGTGGTTGTGACGTTACGGTACGTACACAAAATTGTGTATTTGTTTTTGACCTATAAACTTCAAGTGTAACCTTGATCTTTGAGGTACGGATCTGGGTTTTGCGCGCGACACATCGTCTTGTTATGGTGATCACTTGTGTCAAGTTATTTGAAAATCCTTGCAGGGGTTGTGACATTACGGACCGGGCAAGAAATTGCGTACCTGTTTTTGACCTATGAACTTCAAGTGTGACCTTGACCTTCGAGGTACGGACCTGGGTTTTACGCGCGACACATCGTCTTGTTATGGTGATCATTTGTGCCAAGTTATTAAAAAATCTCTGCAGGGGTTGTGACGTTACAGTCCGGACACGAAATTGCGTACCTGTTTTTGACCTATGAACTTCAAGTGTGACCTTGACCTTTGAGGTACGGACCTGGGTTTTGCGCGCGACACATCATCTTGTTATGGTTATCACTTGTTTGGGCCAAGTTAATCAAAAATCCATGCAGGGGTTTTGAAGGTACAGTCCGGACACGAAAAGCGGACAGACTGCCCCCGTTATTGTCTCAAACAATTTGACCTATGACCTCTAAGTGTGACCTTGGGGCCACAGACCTGGATTTGTACTCGACAAATCGTCTTATTGTGGTTAGCACTTGTGCCAAGTTATCTGAAAATCCGTCCAGGAATACCGGAGTTATTGTCTCATACAATTTGACCTTTGATCTCTAAGTGAGCTTGGAGTCACGGACCTGGATTTTGTGCGCGACACATCATGTTGTTGTGGTGATCACTTGTGCCAAGTTAATTCAAAATCCATCAAGAAATGCCAGTTATAGACCGGACATGATTTGAACTTTGACCTATAAGTGTGACCTTGACCTTGGAGTGACAGACCTGGATTTTGTGCGCGACATATCGTCTGGTTGTGCTGAGCACTAGTGCCAAGTTATTTGAATATCCGTCCAGGAATGCCAGAGTTACTGACTGGACACAATTTGACCTTTGACCTCTAAATGTGACCTTGACGTTGGAGCCACGGACCTGGGTTTTATACACAACGTCGTCTAGCTGTGGTGAGCAATTGTGCAAAGTTATTTAAAAATCTGTCCATGAATGTTTGAGTTATTAACCAGACACGAAAGCACTTTGTTTTGACCTTTGACCTCTAAGTGTGAACTTGACCTTGGAGGCACGGACCAGGATTTTGTGTGTGACACGTCGTCTTGTGGTGAGCAATTGTGCGAAGTTATTTGAAAATCCGTCCATTTGAAGCGGACACGATTGTACAGACGAACGGGGACGAACGGAAAGACAGTGCAACTACTATATGCCACCCTTCGGGGGGTATAAAAAAAGAGTCATAACATCAGGTAAAGTTTGGCAAAGATGAGATGCAAAATTAAGGCCCATTGTACAACGAGGCAAATTATAGCAATTTTAACAAAATCAAGGGCCTTAACTCCGCTGTTACTGGTTCCGATCTGGCTGGTTTTCGAAACTGACCGAACTTTCATTGACATTAACAATTTGATAAAGTTTGGTAACGATCGGATGAAAAATGAAGGCCCTATCGCCTTAACGAGGCAAAATATAGCATTTTGAACAAAATCAAGGGCCACAACTCCGCTGTTACTAGTCTGATATGATTGGTTTTCGAACTTGTCCGAGCTTCCATTGATATTAACAGTCTGATAAAGTTTGGTAAACATCGGATGAACAATGAAGCCCCTATCGTCTTAACGAGGCAAAATATAGCATTTTTAACTAAATCAAGGGCCATAACTCCGCTGTTACTAGTCCGATATGATTGGTTTTCGAACTTGTTCGAGCTTCCATTGATATTAACAATCTGATCAAGTTTGGTAAAGATCGGATGAACAATGAAGCCCCTATCATCTTAACGAGGCAAAATATAGCATTTTTAATTGAATCAAAGGCCATAACTCCACTGTTACTGGTCCAATATGTCTGGTTTTCGAACTTGTTCAAGCTTTCAACGACAATAACAATTTGATAAAGTTTGGTAAAGATCGGATGAACAATGAAGCCTCTATCGTCTTAACGAGGCAAAATGTAGCATTTTTAACTAAATCAAGGGCCATAACTCTGCTGTTATTAGTCTGATATGGCTGGTTTTTGAACTTGTCCGAGCTTTCATTGATATTAACAATGTGGTAAAGTTTGGTAAAGATAGGATGAAAAAAGAAGGCCCTATCGTCTTAACGAGGCAAAATATAGCATATTGAACTAAATCAAGTACCGTAACTCTACTGTTACTGGTCCGATACTATGCTGTCATCAAAATGCATTTGAAAATTATTCTTGGTTAACTAAATAATTTATGGTTGTGGTCAGGTCTATATGTCGTTTGAACAACACAGATTGACTTCATGTATTGGAAACATATGATCGTCTCTGTGGTGGTGACTTATCTTAAGTCTCTGTTGTTGGAATATCTCTCATCTCCATAAGGGTGGAATGTGGTTTGAATATCTATCTCTCTGTGGTTGGAATACAACAGCCCTATTAGTGGTTCGAATAACACAGACTGTATCCATGTATTGGAAATATATTATCATGTCGTTATGCTGCTGGCTTATCTCATGTCTGTGGTTTAAATATCCCTGGTCTCCAATGTGGTTGGAATATGTGGTTGCAATATGTCTCCATGTGGTTGTTAATACACTGGGTTTCTATCTGGTTCGATTAACCCATATTGTCTCGTTGTAATGGAAATATATATTATCATGTCTATCCTAGTGGCTTGAGTGATTGGAATATGTTTCTCTTGTCTCCATGTGGTTGTATTATATCAGATCTCTATGCGGTTCAAAAAACTCTTGCCTTCATGCAACAGAATTGTATTATCATGTCTCTATATAGCTGGCCTATCACAAATATGAATGTAGTTGGAACATATCTTGTCTATATGCGGTTGGAATATATCAGGCATCTATGTGGTTGGAATATCTGTTCTCTTGTGGCACGACTATCACTTTTTGCTATATTGCTGGAATTAATACATCATGTGCCTAGTCTACGTGCTTGGAATACCACAATCTAATCTACAGCTATGAGGCTGGAATAGCACATATGTATAAAACATTATTCAACATTGTCATCACAAGTCTCCAAAGGTTGAAACATCAAAAGTATCTATATGGTTGGAATATGTCAGGTCTCTACATGGTTGGACTACATCACATCTCCATGTGGTTATCCCACATCTCCATGCCGTCTCTCTGTTGCTAGAATATCACACATTTCTGTAATTAAGTGGTTTGAATATGTTTCGTGGTTGAAATATCTCTGTAGTAAGAATATTTTCATTCCTAAAGTATGTGGTTGGAAATATCGTGTGTGCTTTTATGTGGGAATATATCTCATAAAATCTCTATAGCTTAATATCGTCTGCGTCTCTATGTGGTTGGAATACCTCATGTGTCCATGTGGTTGGAATATATTGCCTCCGTAGATTTGTTTGCACTATCTATCTGTCACCTGAGAACATGGAGCAAACCTGAAATACAATAAATTTATTATATTTTGAGTTCTTTGTAAACTGATCTTATGTTCATGAACAGTCTGTAAGCAAAGTAGAATCGGAAATGTAGCATTCAAGGACCACAGTTAAAGTCAGAATATGCTTATTGTTAACCTTAAGAGACGATAGAGACTTTGTATCAAGTATTTGTGTATAACATTACCGTCAAATTTGCATTAAATCCCACTATGAATCCAGCCGTTAATAAAAACTACTTTTAACTATTGTGTTTACATAAACATTACCTGTGCTATAAACCATTTGGATCTGCACACTTCCTGTGTTGTGCTTAGCGTCGGCGCAGCATGTAGGGGATAAATATGTATTAGTGTGTACAGTTTAATTTTAGTCAGTTTATTTGTTAGCTACAGTTTAATTTTAGTCAGTTTATTTGTTAGCGTAATTCTCCAATTTGTATGTGCTTCATGATCATCAGATGTTTCAGTTTATGTGTAAATAAGCATATTCTGCCTTTAACCAAATGCAATCCCAAACTTGCCTTTCATATAAACTACAGTACAGATCAGGCAAAACCCACACTTTACTCGATTCGTTGAGTTTGGTCATATCGAGTGCCACGCGGATCTACGCGGAGTGACTGTTTGGACTCGGTAAATCCATGCGGCGAAAGTACGCCATTGTCAGTCATTCGCACTCCAAGTTACTCCGCGTATATAGAATCCAATTAACCATGAGTGCTCACCTGTGGTGGTTTATTACTGGGAGAAAAGCAAAATTTTCCAACAGCGCGCTTGAAAAAGCCAATCGCCAGAATAAGTACAAACAATGAGACGCCGATTGCATCTTTCTGTGCAAGACTGATAAATACAATGAATAAATTTCGAAACAAATACATATTTCAAAATTGTAATGCATTAATCACAAGTTTTGTTCGTTTCTGTTGTCCAAAAGTCACACTTCTTCAACCGAAATAAGTACCCATAATTCTTGGCCATGTATGTACCTTTTAACAAGGCGGCACTACAACGGGGTTAATGACCCGGAATTTCTTTACAATTTTTTCTGATTATCTCTGACTAAAGGACTCGTCAACAAAATATAAACACAGCAGAAGACAAATTTGTTACAAATATGATTAATTAAAATAAATTATAATTTCCAGTATAATAATACTAATTGCAGTCAATCGCGAATCGTAATAGAAATCTGCTATATAACTATCGTGATCCAGTATACATAATCCGGGCATTCAATTTTTCCACAACTGCTTTTCCCAAAAACAAAGTAAATTCATAACTTTCACATGACATCATCCAAAATAATCTGACCAATCAGTGATCAATAAAATAAGACCTCCACTTTCTGGGGAGGGTTGTACACTGTTTAGTCGCTGGTGCTCAAACTGATTTAAGCCCTTTAAAAACCTAGTTTGTATCGATAGTTATATAAAAACTTTGTTTTAGGTGTACATATATGTATCTTCTTTTTGTGTTTGTCTGATTTAAAACACCAATATGGGTACATTTAATAAAATCATGGTGTAATATTTTCATTTTCCATATAGAGATTGAGAAAAAAGTCCGAGTAAGTAACCTTCTGAGATATCTAACCTACCAGAAGTTGACCAGTGGTGAAAGTTATGAAGTGTCTTCTGCTTCGATTTTTTTTTGAAGTTATTAAATAAATATGCATTAAAATGACTGTAATAGAAAAATTTGCCACCTTTTACCTGGGCAGTAAATCGACTCCGTGAACTCCCCGAGTTTATCTACGCAAAGTATTGTGGCATAAGTATCGCTATGTGATTTCCACTCTGAGTAGTTTATCATAAAACTCTGCCGTAATTACGCGATTTGTAATTCCCTCATAGTAAAGTGTGGGTTTCGCGTGAGCTGTACAGTACATACACACCAAGTTTCGGCAATTCCAGGTCTTTACTAAATAAAGTTATTTGCGGACACCATTCTTCTATTTTAGCAACTGTGAGTTCCTCGGACTCCAGTGACCCAAATCCCAAGCTTTCTGTCTATTTCTAAGAGCTACCTACTCCATCCAAATTCATTCAAATATTCATTCCTACTAAAGATATTGTGCGTAAACCATTTTCTATATTTTTGTGTAATTGTTGTAATTTTTACAATTCTAGTTGCCACAGCAACCACAATTTTAATGAAAAAAAAAGATCTGCACTGATCTCCTAAAGTTCTCCCTCTTACCTACACACAAATTTTCATTATCTTTAAAGGCATTCTTTTGTTATACTAAATGATACATGTATTTTGTGTTTTTTCCTATTTCCATGCCATAGTACCATATTTCTGTCCAGATCAACAAAATAAAAATAAAAAAAAATATGGGTATAATCCCCTCATTGCCCTCTACCAACATGTCTAAGTTTCATAAAAATATCTTAAATACTTTCAGGATCCATATTTGTGGGACGGACTGAAAGACTGACCGACTGATGGGGGCAAACCTCTGGTCCCCTCAAGTGACACACCAGTACAGTACTACAAAAAAATATAATTTCTACATTTATCAGCGAGGTTATTTTTGTCAATAAGAGCAAGGCTAATGCTTATCAGTGTTCGTTATCTATTTGACGATACAGTCCCCCTCAAATATGATACTCTCTGTGTGAAGAATGTCGCGCTATAATCGTATCACGATAATCATTGCACACCTAGTTTTTGGGTACTCGACGTAAGTATGTGAAGTTACTACGTATACGTACTTGTTCCCTTTTTAACGCCCCCCTCCCTAAAACGCCCCTCCCCTCCAGGCACCGTAGATAAACACCCCCACCCACTGTGCATAAAGTAAAAAACCTTACTTAAAAAGTTGTATTAATCCGCAAACACGACTAATATATCCACAAAAAACTTTTATCCATCGTGTATTTCAAGTATAGTGCACTAAGGGTTTTAGAGTTATAATAGAGTTACAAAAGGGTCAATGAATGAACAGTTACACTCTAATAAACACCCCCCTTTTGAAAAATGTAACACCCCCCGGGGGCGTTAAAAAGGAACCATACGGTATGTATGTGAAGTATCAATAACATGTAGGTCAAACCAAAGTGTCTGGTATGGGTTCGATCTCATTTTATCTGTACATATAAAATGACCTACTAGTAAAATATATCCATATTTGTCAACATGGGAGATGGATTTTAATCTAAGTAATAACGTACCATGTCCTTCACATAACAGTCAAAGCATCAATCATATCCACCTGGACAGGTACTTCTGTGTAAAAAGACAATGCAAAATACCCTAGTGGTTAATGAGTCTGGAATACATCTGAAAGATAACCTAGCCAAGGTCTGATTTTATTGAATAAACAAGAAAGATGAAAAATTCAACTAAACTCCAGGATTTCCCTAAGTTACCTGCGACATTTTTTTAAATTTCTTTCCATATAATCCACTCACAGTGCTTCAATTTCTCAATCTTACTCTACGAAAGTTCAGTTTTGGCAGAAGACCATTTTTCTTTCTCTTTTTTTTTTACACCACACAACATTGACGTATGCATAAAACTCACCATCATACCAAAGAGAATAATATCAGACATTTTCTTGTGTAACCTTCGAAATAAAGGGGGCTGGCATGGCGGCAGGTCGGTAGCGCATGCAGATTGTAACCGGAGGCCCCCGGCTTCATCCCTCCGTGATGCCACTGAGTTTCGGTCGGTAGTG
>JAWPHD010017870.1:0-42540 GCA_037043455.1 Cyrtodaria siliqua
ATCTGGACCTGAAATATAACAGTAAATAGTGAGAATGTAGCCCTGTTAGAGGAGACCGACTTTATGACAATTGTACCCCGCTTGGTGAACACGGATCTGGACCTGAAATATAACTGTAAATACTGAGAATGTAGCCCTGTTAGAGGAGACAGACTTTATGAAAACTGTATCCCATTTGGTGAACACAGGATCCGGACCTGAATAGCTAGAATAAAATTAAATAGGGAGATTAGTGATAAAGCTTACACACAAGGCATGGTGTGCCAGTTGTTTGTTAACATCACAGAGTGGGATATTGGAACTTTCACACAGGCTTACAAATAGCAGTTTCAGCTCACATAGGAGAGTATTCATCCTATAAACAAATCCTTAGGCTCTTACACAAATGATCGGATCATATTCAGGGCATTTTACCCTTCTTTGAAGACACCGATATACGGCGTCTTCCCCAAGCAAAAAACATCATTTTCCCCCAAAATAACCATAAAAATTTCCCTCTTTCAGAATAATTCCCCATTCAAAATGTTGTTCGTCATAAAATCATCTATTTATAACTGCACAGAGTACTATTTACAATCGATGTTATGCGGGATTTCAGATTAACAGTGATTTAAACAAAATTGTATGAATCGCCTCGGTTTTCATTGTAGCATCGCTGCAGACTAGATCATTTGCTACGCTTTCTTGTTTTCCAGACAAACATCTAGAATAGTTTTCCTAAACAAAGTTTGACATTTGTTGAGATTCTGGTATCGTTTCTGACTTGTATTAACAATTAAGCGTCGAAGATGATCAAGACTAAGCATCGCTGGAGTTCATGCGATAGTCGTAGGTAGTCGGCAAGTCATTCTTCGGGATCATTATTCCATGTGGTGTTTGAGATGTTGGGAATGCGCAATTTTACGACTTGACGACAATCGTGATCAACCCCGTGTGGTTGTCGGGGTAGAATACAACCAATGCAAACACACCGTCACATGCAGAGGGGTAGGACCCCCCCATTCATATTCATTTTGTCATTTTTTGTTCATGTTCATTAAAGGTCTTCATCATGACCCCTGCATTGTTTCAGGTGCCATCTCCCTTACATCACTAAGAGCAGTGGCAGAAGAACAATAAACGTGGCTCCAGCGTAAATGGAGTTTTTACGATAGAATTTGCAGCAACTCTGCAGTTCAGGGTGAGAAGGTTCTAGGCCCATTTTCCATATTTTATCTCGATGTACATGGAAGATGAGCCTGGCATGTTCATGCCTGTTAGGCGCCATATAACCTGTAATGTGTTGGTGCGCCTTAAAACCCCAATTCAATTCAATCGTGATCAACTTACAAATGTATGTTATCAAAAAAAAAAAATCTACAAGCAGAGAAAAGATAACAAATTACTTTAAGAAGACAAATAATGCAACACCAGATAGTGAAACTGAAAGCAACATAAAAAAAAGTTGAAATTTAAAAAGTTAAGAAATCAAAATGACTATTTCCCTCTACTGTAGAATATCACACAATCCACCCCACCATTTAACAAATACAAATGGTGCCTCATCTATTATTGTTGAACATTTCAAGACCTGATATAATATGAAATGACGCTATAAAACAGCATATGGACAACGTCAATTGACAAAGATTATACATATATAATTTTCCTGAATGTACCTGATCTCAAACATATTTAAGTCAAAAAGTACAAAGCAGTAATACTTTCCATAATTATGAGGTAATGTTGTAAATATCACATCCTCTTGAGGTTGCCAGTGGATATTATCAACCCGAGAATGTAATGTCGACAGATAGCCGGGGTCGACATTATCATTTCGAGGGTTGATAATATCCACTGGCACCCTCAAGAGGATGTGATATTTAATTTATTATACCGAACACATACTCCTAATATACTAATATACTCGATAATGAAGAAAAAATTGTTGTTGTTGTTGAAAAAATCTATTTTTAGAACCAAGCTTTTCAAAAAGCTAGCTGGCTGATATTTTGCGCTATCACAGTCACTCGATATGACGCATTGAGGGTGATAGCGCGAAATATCAACCCGGCAGGGTATGAGTATTTTACATGGAGTGTTTACAGTGAGGTATAATATTATGTTATTATTTCCTTATGATGGGTGATTTCAAAAATAATGAAGCTTTTTATTAACATTCCAATATCTATTTACCAGAAAGCTAAATAACTAAGTTTTTAAGTCCTGGAGATGTGTTTAGTGGTAGTTGATTCTCATGCAAAGTTTCATCACATTAGCTTGCTTCCTTAAAAAGTTATGTTGTAAAAACATGTCAAAAAGTGTCCCAAGTGTACTGTTTTGCGTGACATTTCAACTAAAACACCATTTTTAGTTTTGAATAACTATGCAACCAGCTGACATATCAGCAAATGGTCTTTTTTATACAGTAGCATGGCATATTCACTATCGGTTACATAACATGTAACCCGTCTCCAAACATGTTTTATTTTTCCATAAGAGTTTGAAGTTGAAGTGTACTAAGACTTTTTGCACACACTTTTTCACCAGAATTGGTATACTGAGGTGCTGGTAGAAAAGGTGTTGATAATGAGGTGAATAAAAGTTTTCTATTTCAGCACATAAATATGTATTCTTTAAGTTTTTCTACATTTCTATACATTATCTTGTTCATTGAACTTTTTGACAGCCATATACAATAACCAGTCAAAAAATGTCCCAAGTGTACAATTTAGCATAAATGATAGATATTTTTAAAGTCCACATGCCTTTTCAATCTCTAAGCACTTTTTTAGTAAGAACATGTCCAATAGGCATCAGCTATGACAACATTGTGATGGTAAGATAGCATGTAAAAATAATTCTGGCATATTTGTGTTGTCCCAAGTGTACATGAAATTTGACAATTTTGATTGAGAGGTGTCAGTTCCAGGAAAATTATACCACAATTCATTCTATTACAAGGCAGCAAGCAGAAAGGTGTAATTTCCATAGAAAATAGTCTGGAGAAGTGTTCTAATGGTAAAATAACATGATATTTTGTAAATATTCCAAATTAACCTACAAGAAGAAAAGGTAAAATCATATATTTTTGTTGTTAACAATTATATTTGTTCTTTCTCTGTTCCATAGTAAGGCAACATTCTTCTACTTGACATATGCTGTATAAGGTTTAATAGATAATGCCTCTATGAGTATTTTACACTGCACATAAATATAACTACTGTTATTGTACACTTGGGACATAAAAATCTGGTTTTGCTCATTACACTTGATAAATGTCAAATAAGTTTTCAGGAAATGATTTGAAACATTAAAGATGGCAACTCTGGTCCTTAAAGTTCCCTTTGAGGGCACTTTAAGAAGTAAAACTGTTGTGACTCCAACTCAAACACATATTCAAGGCCTTTTTTTAGAAGGCCAGAGACCATTATATCAAATGAAGATTAATTGAGGTACCGGTACACTTGTTTGGATGTACACGGTCTAGGAACAGAGATAAACTGGCTTGGATGTACAGAGGTACACCTTTTTACATCCAAAAAGGTGTACCTCTGTTTGAATATACAGAGATTCCATTGTTTGGATGTACAGAGGAATACTTGCTTGGATGTACAGAGGTATATGTGCAGAGGTGCATTTGTTTGGATGTACTCATGTTCACTGATATACAGAGGTACAGCTGTATAGAGGTACTAGTACTTGTCTAGATGTAAAGAGGTACCATTGTTTGCATGTACAGAGGCACCATTGTTTGCATTTATAAACCAGATGTACTGAAGTACACTTGTTTGGCTGTACAGATGTAGAGGTACATTTCTTTGCATGTATCAGATGTACATTATTATGTACACTTGTTTGGCTGTACAAATGTACCGAGATACAATTGTTTGCATGTGCCAGAGGTACATTTGTTTGCATGTACCAGAGGTACATTATTATGTACACTTGTCTGGCTGTACAGATGGACAGAGGTTCATTTGTTAAGATATACAGAGATATAGATTTACACTTTTTTCTACATGTGAGCATAGGTACACTTGTTTGGATTTATAGATGACAGATACATGTTAATATGTACAGATGTAGATTTGGTTGGATGTACAGAGTTACACATGTATGGATGTATATAAGAGGTACAATTGTAAGGATGTACAGAGGTATGAAGGTACACTTGTTTGAATGTACAAAGGTACACTAAATGTTTGGGTGTACAGGGGTACACTCGTTAAGATGTACAGAGGTACACCTTTTTGGATTTACAGAGATACATCTGTTTGGATACAGAGAGGTACACTTGTTTGCATGTACATATGTGCAGCTGTTTTGCTGTAAAGATGTATGGAGGTACACTTGTTTGCATGTACAGAGGCACAGAGGTAAGCTTATTTGAAAGTAGAAAGGTACGGCAACACTTGTTTGCATGTACAGGTCAGAGATACATTTGTTTGGCTGTACGTTGAATTTAGAAAAGTACGCTTGTTTTAATGTACATACATATGTACACTTGTTTCACTGTAGATAAATGTATTGGTACACTTTTGTTGCATGTACAGAGGTACAAGAACAAGTGTCTGAGTTCAGGTATGAGTTTAATAATTGTGTTCTGGCTTGGGATATAATACTTCAGACCATTATGTTTAAGCATTTAACATGACTTCATTTGTTAGGAGTTAAGTTATGTATAATCAGTTTAATTGTATAGATGTTTGTTAAAGTAAAATGTTTTCAGTGTTTGAATAATATAACAATAATATAGGTATTCCTACGGAAAGTTAATCTTGGTAATTCATTTGATAATTTAGAAAGTTTAATTTGTTCAATAGTTTTGTCCCAAGTGTACACATTTATAAATCTTTTATCAAATGCTATAAATTAACTCTTATTTATGAGGTATCAATATATTTATTGCAAGTTTTTGTGAGTCTACCAGAACAAAAGCAAAGATTTATTATTCCACAATATATTGTCTTAATGCTAAGATATTATTCAATCATTACTTTATTCTGATAAGATCTCTTGTTTTCAGAATAATAAGAAATCACTTTGCAATATTTAATTTTTCTATATTGTATGGAATTTTATCGTGAAATAACATTATAAGTGTTTATATTTACATATGTTCCTACAGGAACACTGATTTACACATTAAAATAAACATATTGATGATGTTAGTAAATTGTCCCAAGTGTACAGAATTATGGTTAATGTTTAAAACAAAAAAAATGAAGAAATTTTAAGCTCTTTAAGGGCATTCATGGATCATTGAAACCAAGAAAATGAGTGAATCATTGTTTAAAGTTTTATTTTGATGCTGTATTAACATTCATTGTTCATTTCCCTCCAAATGATTTGAGATAGAACGGTCTAAACCTGCAAACATTAATTGTAATCTTTAACTATTAAGTCTTAAAACAGAATATTACAAATAAAATTCCTGTTTAACACATAGGTCATGGGGCAAATTTTAAAAGTTCTTAACTTTGTAGCCAGTAGACTCTGTTTTAAGATCAGAAATGTATGTTGATTTTTAATAATGCAAGGCATTGTCCCAAGTGTACAAAAAAGCAAGACAATGTGGCTTTTTTTAAGTATTCATATTTTTGGCAAATTTTAATTTACACTTATGAAACTTTGCAAATATCTCGAGTATGTCCTAAATTATGCAAAACATAAAGTTTACTCTTCAAAAGTTTAAGATAATGGTGCATAAAAATGACATTAAGGTGTGTGTTTATAAAATAATGGGACTTAAAAGCATAAAAACCTATATTTTTCAATTGTATTTTGGACTACAGAAGATATTTTTACTAAAAAATTATTGTTGAACATGTTACTTTATATGTACATGCTGCAAAAACAGTATTATGATTATTGTTTGAGATAATTTGTGAATCACAATTTGGTTATTTATTTCAAAAAAGTTCATTAAAATTCATATAAACACTTAGATTTTTATTGTAACATGTTAACTTATCCATTGGCCGTATTCATGACATAAACTTGAACATATTAGCTAACTATTGCACTAAAAATTATAATCCCATCTGTAATTTGAAATTTTACCAAAAAATTACACTTATGCTTCATTATTTTTGAAATCACCCATGATGTTATCTGTTTTTATTACAATTCTTTTGGTAGAAGATCAGGATTTCTGTGAAAGAAAATTTATAAGCAGTAAATACTAAATATTAATAACTAATTCGGAACACAAAAATAACTGACTGTATCGTGCAGTACTTCCACTCAATTTATTTCGAAGCACAAAAGATCACCTAGGTTTTTGATATGCTGCATTTCAGAACACTGTTCAATGACATACAATCATTAAGTGGGTGCCGGGTGCTTATACTTTTTTAAATGTAAAACACCAGGGGTGCAAAATTTTCCAAAAAACATCTTGCCCTTATTTTCAATATTTTTATTTGGAATGCTGAAAAACAGAAAATTGTATTACAACAAAAGAAAATGCCACTTGCCCTGCCCTCATATTTGTTGTGTTGGGCGAGTGGAATTTTACACCCCTGCACACCGAATATTTACCTCATCATTTCCCGATTATTTTGAACCAAGTCACTACATTACTTAGCAACAATGACGGTTTGATAGTAGAAACATTAAAACCCATCAAAAGTTAATACTCAAAAAACATTTCTAAAAGTCAATTAGCAAAAAAGGTGTTTACAATATCTCATTCTCGCCATATGTTGAAATGAACACAATGTTACTCACCTTGATCAAATGAATGTTCTAGAGTTAATGTCCTTGACCCTTCAAATTCATCATCAAACTGAAAGTATAATAGTTGTTTAATACACATCCTGAAGTCATCAATAAAATGAGGACTATATGACAATGACGAACAGACGACATCCGACTATTATAAGTATTCGTACTTCCCAAGAACAATAGTTCACTGGAATGCCCTTCCCTCAGATGTCTCCCCAACCCCCAATATAGAGCTGTTCATTTTTGCAGTTAGCATAGTGGAACATCACTCGCCATAAGTAGCCCCAGAGTTTTTTATCAATCTTTACTTACTTACTTACTTTTATTCTATTAACATGTCGATCTGATGACACGTCTACGTCAGATAGACGCGCGCCATTCCTAGGTCCCCAGCAGGGGTTTGGAATTAAAGGAAGATAGATTGTAACCGATGATCGACTAAATTGCAAGTGACTGCCCAAACATATACACAAATGATACACGACTGCCAATCATATAGAATTTCCAGTTACATAATTTGCCATTTATATTGCATCTATCATGTCTGTCAGACGTCCCTCCTACACATTTTTCATTTCAACATTAATGTTGTAATTGAAAATGTTACTGCATATTGACCATGGGGAAACGCATGCGATGCCGGATAACATAATTTCGAATGGGGCTTGTTTACAACCACGGTGTGTACTAATGTTCAATCTGAATGCTTCAAATTTATCTTATGATTGAAGCAAATAAGTGTAAATGTCTAAAATGCCATACACAATTGATACTGGACAAAAGCAGGATTATTCCCAAGCAGCAAATTTCTCCTATGGGCGCAGCCATTTTCTTTTGCGAAACTAAAGTTACTGGCTTTATAAAAAATTACCCAATGAACTATTACTTTACATCTTCCTCTAAAGGTTAAACCAATCAGAAATCGAGTTACAAACGACGACTTAGTTCTCTCAAAATGGAAGACATCCTGCTGAAAATCGGCTAAAAATCTA
Source organism: Cyrtodaria siliqua (assembly GCA_037043455.1). Taxonomy (NCBI): domain Eukaryota; kingdom Metazoa; phylum Mollusca; class Bivalvia; order Adapedonta; family Hiatellidae; genus Cyrtodaria; species Cyrtodaria siliqua. Next base: position 7,704 of record JAWPHD010017870.1, read on the forward strand.
AACTTCCCCCCTTTAAAGCCATAGGCGTAGCAGCATGCTTCCATTGCACCATCTGTCAGCAATGAACTTCTTAGGAGATGATAGTGATATGTTAGATGACGATGTTATTCTATATTCGCTCTTATATACGAGCGTAACAGTTGTGTTTGCCATGGCAGTCTTGTCAAAATTTCTAACAAACGAATTTCGTTTAGGATTTAGATCAGTTTTGAGTCTGGCGGTACTTTTTCTTGGAGAACCGCTCTGTCAGTTTATGGTAAAAGGACCAATGGGAGTAGGATGTTTTGCTATAGGCTGTCTCCTTGTCTATTCTATTCTTCCAGCTAGTCATTTGCCGGTTGGAAACAAAGCAGTGCTGGTAACAGGTATTCTTTCTATTCATAATTTTGCATTACAGAGATGTTGAGATTTTATTTTATTTTCAGTAGGTGATAAAATGTGTATAACTCGGTTTTTATCCTTAGGTTCTATAGTACAACAAAAATCTTTGGCAGAGTAAAAAGAGAAGGGGTATAAAAACCACTTCCGAACCCCCGCACCTCTGAACCCTTTACGGAAATTAAAAATATGTATGACTGACAATAAATGAATCATACCGTTATAATTTTAACTGGCATGCATGTATTTAATGTACATATATATATGGTTAGTATTTGATTGCATAATTAAAGTATTTGTGACAAAATTACTATTTTATTCATCGCTAAGGGTATAAAACGGGTAGGCCTAAAGTGCGAAAAGGAGTCCTTTTCGCGAAAAGGAGATTCCGCTACGAAAAGGAGCCATAAAAAAGTGAGGTAACTAAAGTCATGGCTTTAATAGGATTTTGCATTTACAAGCGACAAAACTGTCAACCACAAACAAGACAAACAATTAATTTAACGTTTGATTTCATTTTTTTTTCAATATTCTATTAATCTGTTTCTTATTACATAAACAGAATTTGTATAACAATTTAAGATATTGATTTTTTGACTTCTTTTCGTAGTTGAAAATCCTTTTCGTATGGTAAAAAGGAATGTCAAAACACAAAAGTATTGACAAACAATTCATTTAAAGTTCGATTTAACTAATTTTTTCAATGCAAACATATTCTATTAATCTATTTGTTAATATATGAAAAAAATTTGTATTAAGCTTTAGATATTGATTTTATGACTCCTTTTCGTAGACGAAAAGTCCTTTTCGTGAGGCCAAAATGGAGTAAAAACACAAAAGTATTGACAAAAAATTCATTTAAAATTCGATTTAACTAATTTTTTCAATGCAAACATATTCTATTAATCTTTTTGTTAATATATAAAAATAATTTTTATTAAGCTTTAGATATTGATTTTATGACTCCTTTTCGCGGACGGAAAGTCCTTTTCGTATTGTCAAAATGGAGTCAAAACACAAAAGTATTGACAAAAAAATAATTTAAAGTTCGATTTAACTAATTTTTTCAATACAAACATATTTCATTAGTATGTTTCTAAATATATAAAAATAATTTTATTAATGCTTAAAATATTGATTTTATGGCTCCTTTTCGTAGCGGAATCTCCTTTTCGCGAAAAGGACTCCTTTTCGCACTTTAGGCCTACCGGTATAAAACCCACTTCCATTCCGTACCGAACTGAAGCATGTTATCTAACGCATTTGGAAATGAGCATGATGAACAATTTGTTTTGTTTCTTTTTTAACTTAAGCTTATATGTAATCAGTCTGGTTCATGTCATAGATAGCTTAACGGCTACGAAAGAGGGATTAAGCACTTCCTTGCAAATACAACTGTGTCATATTTATGCATACATGTGGTAAAAAAACATTTTTAGTTTCGCGACCTAATGTCCAACAGCAAACAAATGGCGTCGACTGTGGCATTTTCGCTATTGCTTTTTGTACAGAGTTTTGTTTCAATGGCCCAACAGGAGTTAAAACTGCCAGCTTTGATTTAAATTGCAAATGAGACAGCATCTTGTTCAGTGTATAGAAAGTTTACAAATGAAACCATTTCCCAGACTGATTACATATAAGCTTAAGTTAAAAAAGAAACAAAACAGATTAGCAGATATCCAAATAGATATGGATTGTTCATCATATTCATTTCCAAATGCGTTAGATAACTGGCTTCAGTGTGAACAGTGTGATGAATGGTTTCATTTAAAGTGTGCTGCAATTGTTCGGGCATCAGATAGTTTAATTTGGATATGCAAAAGGTGCAGGTGATCAGTCAGTTGCATGTAATAAAGAGTAATTTAGATATTGCTTTATGTACAGAGTACAGTGGATAATACGACAGTCTTTATTGAAGTTACATTTTCAGTTGTTATTATTGTTTACACTTGTTATTGCATTTACATTTGTTATTGTGTTTTACCATTTGTTACTTATATCTGCTATTTTTAAATGTGCTAACGGATGACGGGTATCGGGTATACAGTACTGGTTCTACCCAGGAAAATGGGGTGGCCTGTCTTGCGCTGAAATTACGTAAAACATGTTAAACAAACAAAATTAACAATAACAAAAAAATGGGTTATGGTATGTGATTTTCATAGCACGTGTTATTCGAACGACACCGTAATTATTTTTAGATTAGGGTTCGGTATCGTAAAAAAAAGGTAAACAAATGGCTGTATCTCCATTAATAAAAGAAACCAAGACTGGAAATTACATTTATAATGAGGTTAGTTAGTTTATGAATGCTAAACTTTAAATAATTAACGCGTTGAACCCTCGTATCGTTCAAAAACTAGGGGTTCGGACATATAGGGTTCGGTACGGAATGGAAGTGGGTTTTATACCCTTAGCGATGAATAAAATAGCAATTTTGTCACAAATACTTTAATTAAGGCAATCAAATACTAACCATATATATATGTACATTAAATACATGCATAGCAGTTAAAATTATAACAGTATGATTTGTTTATTGTCAGTTATACATATTTTTAATTTCCGTAAAGGGTTCGGGGTTCGGAGGTGCGGGGGTTCGGAAGTGGTTTTTATACCCCTTCGTAAAAAGATGATAATTTTCAAGATTTTGATTTTAAAATATACATATATTGAATCGTTTTGCATGAATGTGCTTGAAATAGGCAGGGTTTTAAAAGAATCACACTGTAGATATCTTAATTTAAACAGTAAACTTGGTTGAACATCAAGGATAAAGACCGAGTTTATCATTTGATGTTCAACCAAGTTTATCACCTACCAGAATGTATTAGTTATGTCTTATATCTGGTCACTGATTGGTCAGTTTTTTTGATGATGCTCTATCAAAATTATGAATATCGTATATGTACTGCCTACAGTCCTGATGGAGCTTAACGACAGTAATAAATGCCACCGATTAAAACTATATACAAGAAGTAGTCGGAGGATTTACTGGTAACTATTACAAATATGCCTTTGGCCATACATAGTACATTGGAATGAATAAGTTCAAGCATGCTGTCAGTCGCATCAACCACATCAAACCATAAGTGCTGTAGTTTTGTTTTTTTACTGATTTTATCTTTTTTAACACACCTTTCGCACTATTTCCTCACCTTTTCTGACTTTTAAACTTTTATCTTGTCTGTTAGTTATCTTGTCTGCTAACAGACACAGGTGCGCAACATGCTAGAACTTACCCTCGAGGGTGTGCAGCAGAATAGAGAGATAGATAGATAGTTATCCTCTGACTTCACGCTTAAATTTGGGATAACTTCTGACTTCGTGCTTAAATTTTTTATTGGAATCCGTCCACTATCTCCACTGTCTCTACTTGAGGAGATTATTCGCGAAATATGAGTATTTAGATACATCTGGTCTGATGTCAGTGGGGGTTTTTTTTGGCTGTTTTTAGTCCCTTTTTGTCCCCCAATTCTCAATTGAAAAAAATTTTTGCAAAGTGTGAAAAGTATTAGTCCTAAAAGCTTTTAAATGCTTCTGTTGAACTTGATGTACTGTAAATGCACTAAAATTCCCAATAATTGTGAGGCCAAAAAAAAAAAAAAGTCTTGTTTCCAGCTAAAAAAATAAATAGGTTAGGTAGGTCGATTTTTTTTTTTTAATACATGAAGGTAGAAATTACAACCAGAAAACATAATAATTCTAAAATCTGATTTTGAGGGCCTCAAGGATGTATATATTTTAATTTGTATAATTTAAAATTGCTCCAAAATGGACTTTCAACTCATCACATGAAGATGGGAAAGAAACGTCAAAGAGCAGAGCACATGCATTTGTTTGGAATATTGTTTCAATAAAACATGCAACGTACATAAAAGTAAAAGTACTTTTAATATTTCAATTTTATAAACATTCGCATGCTAGGAAAAATAAATACATAATTGAATTGAATGTTGTTTAACAGCTCATCAACACAGTATAGGTTCAGAGAGAGGGGAAAGATACATAGGAATCCGGAAACCGTGCCCAGGGCTTTCCCCAGGATTTTTTTAAGGAGTGATGGCATTTTTTGCTGAGAAACGGGGATTTGTGCGTGAAAGGGGGTGGTACTTTCCGCGTCAATTTTCTTTTGAAATGCCAGTTGAAAAGAAGAGATTTGGCGTATGTCTGTATCATAAGGAATGAATGAAATAATAAAAAAACATCATATTTTATTGTATTTTTATTTCAAAATCTTTTAATAAGAAATGCTAGCAAATCACTTTCTGACAGACTAAAAGACATATCAGTCTTGCAAACATCATTATATGCTAATATGCTAATTACAAATGCAATTGGTGGCAACCTTAATTATTTAATCGAGAAATCATTATACAATTACAAAATCTTCACTGAACTGCAATAAGCAAAGTGACGATTTCTCTTTAAAGATCCCGAAAATATCGATTAACATAATTATCAAGATATTTATACACGATAAAAAATCAGTTAAATATGCTACCTTAATTATTTGATTGAGTTATTATTACTTAATTACAAAATATCTACAGGGTTCTGGAAATATTTTGAAAATCCACTTGCCCAGGGCAAGTGGATTTTCAAAAGTCACTTGCCCTGCCCATAATGTCACTTGCCCCACATTTAAGAACACATAATTTCCCCAAAAATTGGCGCTGTACCATTATTCGTGTTAAACGGGACGGACCGCCGCATAATTTGGACAATTGTACTTAGTTAGAAAAGAAAGGGAGAATGTATTTTATGAATTAGTTAATACATTGTATTTATTCATATAAAAAAATCAAATGGTTGCATTTTCTTCTTTTGTGTCTATTACATCTTTGTGTTACTTAAATCATAAAATGATGAGACAGTATACAACCTCATTTTATTCCGCCCTCCCACCCTACCAATCACCACACACACAACCCCATCATTTTTGATGACCATCCCAAAAAAATGCTTGGCAGCTAGTGTATGGAACTTGTAATGTCACAGTGTGTACAATTAACCAGTTGACAGAAAAAAAGAAGCTATTGTATTCATTTAAATGTGCGACAAGCAAAAAAACAAGACAAAAACGTTATTAAAAATATTAACTTGGCCCCAAATTTCTGCAACCATGGTAACGTTCCTACGGCTTTTTAATTTCACTAAAGGGAATTAGATGAAAGCAAGAGGCATGAGTAGGGGTTCCCTTACTAGGGTTCCCTAGGAATTGTTTAAGAAGTAGTAGCAGTAACCTTATTTATCAAAAGCGAAAGTTCAAAACTTAAGAAAAAGTTTCCGTGATTGGTTCTGAAATCGCGAAAACCCATGACATGCGCATATCGCTAAGTTATGCAACTTATTTGTGTAGTATGCACTTCCATATACGTTTAATTACAGATTATATCAATGAAATACACCAGATTCCTCATAAAAGCGCGTTGATAAACGAGTGCTTCAAGTAAAAGAAATGTATTTTCGTTACGAAAAAACCTTCGGCAAAATTATCTAAACAAAAACGTGACGTCACGTGGGTCTGTCAATCATTATTTTGACACATTAAATTTGCAAATTAAGAAAGAGTTTTCTGATTTGATTGGTGGAAGGTGTTCAGAAATGATGTTCAGAGATTTCTGAATTTATGGTTGGAAGGTCACGGACATAATTACCGCGATTTCATTGGCCGATGGAAACACGTCTGACGGTCGTGTCAGGATAAATTGTAATACGGTGTTGTTTTCAAACGGTGTGAAATGCGCGTGTGGGTTAATTAGGTTGTTGATTGAAATAATGCCACAAATTAAGCTGCCTGGGGCGAGATTGTTGATTGTACCGAAAGTTGTTTGATCTTATTAACAATCGCTAGCGGCGAAAAACAGGTGCAAGTTTTATTCAGTTATCAAAATGAAATTCTGATATGGCTAGTTTGCCACTTGATTTATTCTGGAATGGAAATGTCCGTCGGGCAAGTGCGGGCAACCAGATTTGCGAAGGTCACTTGCCCGGGGCGTCGGGCAACCGTATTTCCGGAACCCTGATCTACCTCATTCATTATACTTACCTACCAAACTGATGATTTAAATGTTTATTGGTGTTATTAAAACCCGTCATTTATCCCTGTGCGTTACAAATACCAATCAACGATACTGCTCTCCTTTAATCATGACCAAATTTGGCAATAAACCAAATTTAATTAGTGGCACTCACTCCCCCAATCATCTTTTGTTTACTTAGCATATACCCTGCCAGACATAACACAAGCCGTGTGTATTTAGAACCACGTGATCGCCTTTACTGCATCAACACGCATCATAGCTTCAGGCATGATTTACACACAGTCAGGTAATCAGCTGTTTAGTAAAGGAAAACTTTAAATGTTGATAGGATTAAGGGATCACAGCAACTGATTTAAAGCATCGCGGCTACATTAAGGCGTGGCGGTAAGTCACTTTCTGATTCGAAGGCATCCCGGCACCGCCACCCCTTAAATGGCTGGGGAAAGCCCTGGTGCCCTATCCTTATTGTCAAATAGATTCCTATGGTTCTTTAACGTGCTCGGAGGAGAGACCGATACACGGGACCGCCCGGTATATGTCCCCATCCGTATGTTCCACACCAGCCCTCAAATACATACAGAACCTGTGACAGTAATATTGTAGCCTTTATGTGAACGATGAACCTCCCCGATAATATCGGCCACCAATTTGTCGGTTGAAATACATCTAATATAACTCCTGACATCTTGGTGATTGCATTTTTCGACCTTGAAGGTCATAAGCCTTGCTGCGGAAGCCATTGCCGGGTAAAAATAAGCGTAAACATCCGAGACACACAATCGCAACATTTCCGTCGCACTAAATCATTGGCGAATACGGAACGAAAACAATATCGTCATCACGGCACAAGAGATCACGATTTTTTTTGATTTTTTTTTGAAACAGGGGAAAAAATGGTTAGGGTCGGGACAAAATATAGGGTCGGTCGGGAACCAGAAACACAACTGTTTTTAGCTCTACTGATCAGAGATCAGCAGAGCTTATGCCGTGGTGCGGCGTCCGTCGTCCGTCTGTCCGTAAACTTTTTTTTGTAGCGACTTCTCCTCTGAAACTACTGAATGGATTTTCATGAAACTTTACAGAAATGTTGTCCATGAAGTCTAGTTGATCCTAGCAAAAATTCATGTTGATGTGAAATCCAAGATAGCCGCCAGATCTAAAAATAGGTTTTTAAAAAACAAGTTTGTGGCGACTTCTTCATGAAAACTATAAGTGATATTGATATGGGACTTTTTCTAAAATGATCAGCATGACATGATGTTGGTCCTTGTCGAAAATCGTTTTGATTCAACGTTAAACATGGCTGCCAGCGGCCATCTTTGTTTACATAGAGTTATATAATGAAAACTTGTAGCAACTACTCCTCTGAAACTACTTGACGGATTTTCATGAACTTCACAGGAATGTTGCTCTTGATGTCTAATTGATCCTAGCAAAATTTCAGGTCGGCCGGAAATTCAAGTTGGCCGCCACGGCTAAAAATAAATGTTCAAAATACAAGTTTGTAGTGACTACTTCTTGAAAACTATAAGTGATATTGATATGGGACTTTTTCTAAAATGATCAGCATGACATGAAGTTACTCCTTGTCAAAAATCGTTTTGATTCAACGTTAAACATGGCTGCCAGAGGCCATCTTTGTTTACATACAGTTATATAGTAAAAACTTGTAGCGACTACTCCTTTGAAACTACTTGACAGATTTTCATGAAACTTTACAGGAATATTGCTCTTAATGTCTAATTGATCCTAGCAAATTTAAGATCGGCCAGAAATTCAAGATGGCCGCCACAGCTAAAAATAGATTTTTAAAAAAGAAGTTTGTAGCGACTACGTCTTGAAAACTATAAGTGATATTGATATGGGACTTTTTCTAAAATGGTCAGCATGACATGATGGTTATAAGAACCAAACATTATTTTGATTCGACGTTAAACATGGCTGCCAGTGGCCATCTTTGTTTACATAGAGTTATATGATGAAAACTTGTAGCGACTACTCCTCTGAAACTACTTGAAGGATTTTCATGAAACTTCACAGGAATGTTGCTCTTGATGTCTAATTGATCCTAGCAAAATTTCAGGTCGGCCGGAAATTCAAGATGGCCGCCACGGCTAAAAATAATTTTTAAAAAAACAAGTCTGTAGCGACTACTTCCTGAAATCAAAATCAATCAGTAGAGCTTCAAGGTCATTGACCTCTTGTTTTTCTTGGCCTGATGGTATGGGTGGTTATGTTTCCAAAATATCGAAAAAAGACGCTGGATGTATTCAACTCATAAATCCAGTGTTTTTTCCATACTTCAGGAACACAACCAATATCGTTACAATTGGCATTTTTTATAAAATTGGAGAAAAAATACAAACATTTTTTTATAATTGTATCTTTAATAATGTTTTGCGCGCAAGAATCATGTCTGTGTCTTAAAGGTCAAGGTCACACTTGGAGGTCAGAGGTAAAAAAATTGTGAAAAAATTCATGTCATGCCATTACTTGGAAATGTGACTGAAGAGAGTTGCACACAAATGTTCATCACAATGAGAAGATGTGTCGCGTGCAAGAATCATGTCACTGCCTCAAAGGTCAAGGTCTCAGTTGGAGGTCAAAAGTCAAAAGAATCGTAAAAAATCATGTCTTAACCATTACTTGGAAACTACTGAAGGGAGTTGCGTCAAACTTCACACAAATGTTGATCGTATTGAGAAGGTGTCGTGCACAAGAATCATGTCAGTGCCTCAAAGGTCTAGGTAACAGTTGGAGGGTCAAAGGTCATTTTTTCGTGTATTGCAATTCCTTGGCCTTGGAAATACCAGATAAACGGAGATCGTCAAAAATGTATGAAGAAGGTTATGTATGTGGGTTAGGCAATGTCACCCACTAGGTAATAATTTTTGGAAATTGGACAGGCCAATATTTCGACTAAAACTGAGATTGTTGAATAGCCATCTACATTTTATGACATCCAGAGGCAGAGAATGTTTATGCCCAAATACAATTTTAATTTTATTGAAATATGTTTGCTTTCTCTGTACAAGTGGTAAGCCTATTTAAATATATTTTAAAGGACAGCTCAGAAAAACATGTGGATTCTTATGATTCCATGTCCACTGCAGAATTTGAAGTACACACAGTTGTTATGTCAGATCTAATGTATTCTCTGGAACACAAGTTATCATGTACTGTACAAATCTTGAAATTTTCTATCCATAAATATTTGATTATAAAGTCACATAAATTCTTTCTAGGCTGTGATACTGGTTTTGGAAATGCTCTTGTGAGGAAGCTAGACAGTATTGGTATGAGAGTGTTTGCTGGTTGCTTGGATAAAGATAGCCCTGGAGCGATATCACTTAGAAATAACTGCTCGGTCAGGTATGCATTGTACTCCTTTTGATTCACTGATATAAATTATTCTAGAATGTTTAGCTGTAATATAAAATAACCTTACAACTTTATGTTGAATGGTTCTATTCAGCTCCAAGTCAGAATGAAACTGTCATTTTGATGGCGCACTATGGCAAATCCCATGAGCTCCACGACCCCATCATCCTAATAACAGTTCCTCTGGGAAGACATCAGAATTCGAAATAAAATATTGTTTGATATGTTGTTTCCCTTTCATAGACCAATTTATGTGCATTAATATGGAAAATGATAGAGTACTTAATTTTTAAGCGTATTTCGACTTTTGAACTTCACTCGGGTCTCCTGTGGCAGGACCAAGAAGAACATTGCCATTATTGTTATATTAGCTGTCAAATTGTATCTAGTTGAATTTATATTAAACTAATTAACAAAAAAGATATGCTTCTCAGCAAACTGTCACACTCTATTATTTTTGCTAATGCTCAGCAAGCCATCTCATATAATTTTTGCCTACTCGTTTAATAAATTAAATAATAAGTAAGCAAGAATGTTTAAAAGATTCCCTGTATTACTAAGGCTGACAATTATTTGTACATGTTTTTTAGGCTGCATCTTCTACAGTTGGATGTGACGAGTGAAAAGGAGATACTTGAGGCAACACAAGTTGTCACTCAGCGGCTGGGAGATGAAGGTAAAGTGTTCCTTTAGGACTGGAGTGGGGCCTCAGTGGCGACTGTGCATGGTCCTTTCAGTTAATTAAGGAAAAACAAACAATATAAATTGTAAAAATGAATATGGCTTAATGATAATGATATTGAATAATGCAAATGTCACAAAATATGTTTTAAAGGTTTATTTCCAGATTATATTTTTAAAGCAATTTTTTTTTTTTTTTAAATGACCACAAAAACAGCCAAAAAGACACATTGATTTTAAGTGCGTTTTGTTAGATTTGTTAGATTTATTTAAATGTACAGTAGTAGCTTAAAATCACACGAAAATACTTAAAATTAATCGTATAAATTAGTATGCAACCATTTTGTCTAGAAACACACGTCTGCTTGAAATTCCTTTTATAAGTAATTTACAACATAATATGACAGTTTACTCGGTGTGATAAGTAATGGTGAATACAATCTAACAATCATGTATTTCCTCTTTCAGGTTTATGGGGCCTGGTGAATAATGCTGGTATCTGGTATTTTGCGGAAGTCGAGATGACACCTGACGTAATCATGAAAAAAATCCTGGATGTTAATTTATTTGGGACTATAAGAATGACAAAATCACTGCTGCCATTGATACGTAAAGCCAAGGGCAGGATAGTGAATGTGTCGAGTATATTAGGTAGGATTGTGTGTCTCATGTCACAGTTTTACTGTCATTGCCAAATATAACAGGGACACATGGCAATCTTGAAGTATTTATCAAGCACCTCTGCTCAATTTAGTTTTTGTAGTATTAATCACTTGCAGAGTGTCTCCGTGGCCGAATGGTTAACAACGTTGCGTTGTAAACCTTCGCCTCTCACCGCTGCGGGTTCGAATCACATTGGGAGCTCGACTTGTAAGTGAGGAAGTGTCGATTCCTATGGATGGCGGGAGGTGTACAGTACTGGTTCTACCCAGGAAAAGTGAGTGGTCTGCCTCCACCACAAAAAAATCATCCGTCATATAACCTTGCATGTGTTGAAAATGACGTAAAACACCATACAAACAAACAGTCACTTGCATATGATAAAATAAAATGTATTAACATTTGGATTTTTCATTTTCCTTCGAGTTTTTTAATCATATTAATACTATTGATGCTATATAATTAACAATTAGTACTAGATAGTATGCAGAATAAAAATGTGATGCTACAAAATTAAAAAAAAATTCATGTGTTTTTAAACACTTTTATGCTACACACGTTTTTCCAATTTTTTTGAATTCTGTAAATAAAATATTATGGTATGTATCCATCAGGCATTGAAAATATAAATGTTAGTATTGCAAAAATAATATATAAAATTGCAGTTAATTTTTTATCTAAATTATGATAGAAAAACTAGGCTAGCGCTAGGATTTTAAACCCTTTAGCCAAATCTGGCTAAAGCCCTAAACATTTCTTAGCCAGATTAGAATGTCTTTAGCCAGACTTTTGCCGAGATATTTTCGAACTTTAATTGAAGGCGCTAAAACCTCATGTTTGCGTACACATCAAAAGTAAGTTAAAAGAGTATGCTTTAATATTTACCTGTAGAGTATCAATATTTCCATATCATATGCATTCTGCTTATTTATCCCTTATAATTAAAAGTTGAGTTGCACAATATTTAAAACTTTTTAAAAATTGTATTTAATTTAATGTAAGTTAATGCATATTGGAGTATGTGGCTCAATCTCTGGCTGTTTCCTGTTAACAGGGGTTCCAAAGAAGCTAGAAAGATCGTGTTGCATTGTGAGACAAAATTCGGAAATGCTACATACACCACGACTATCATGCATAGAATAAGTAATAAAAGCCACATCATTCTAAAATTGTACCAATATTTTGAGTAATTGCACCTTTTGTATTGACTATTGTTACATGTTGATTGAACAATCAAACATAAATTTGTCACAATTTCCAGACAGCCGATCAAACACGTTCACACTTGCCATTGTTCCAGTTTACACTATTGTGTGTACATCTAATTAGTGGGCACTCCACACTTACCAGTGATCGTAAAGTTCAAAAAGACCGTCAACCTTTAAACACAGCATCTCTGGCTTATTAATTCATAAACAAACGGTGTCACACTTCATGCACTTTCTGTTTTGATCAGTCATTTTGGCCGTAAGAGTGTGCCACGTTATTTGATGTTTTACCCGGCTCGATAACGCAATTAAATATATGGATAATATTGAGCGCGGGGACACAAACTAGTTTGACAGCGAGAGACGGAACAGTGGGCGGCGTCGAACGCAACAAATTGACAGCGGTTTTAAATAAACACTACAATATTTAGTTATCGGTCCAAATTGATTGTCGCTAATTAGCTAACAACACCCAGTGGGATATGGGCTTATAAACAGTCAAAGACGTTGTATATTAGAATTCAGGATTTTTTAGATAAAATTGGTCGGAAATTTGGATTCGCCAGACCGCCGATCTCTGGCGAATTTGCTATTCTTACGATTTTTATTCACCAGTTCGGGATTCTTTTCGCCTATGGCGATTTGGCGAATGTTAACGCGAGCCTAGGAAAAACATAAGAAATAATTATAACAATTTCATTTAAATTACAGGTAGAATATCTATAGAAGGTAACAGTGCTTATGGTATATCCAAACATGGTCTTGTTGCGTTCTCCGACACGTTACGACAAGAGATGAAAAAATGGGAGGTGAAGGTCTCCCTCATAGAACCACTTGGATTTTCAACAGGTATGTTGATTTGTGTTTGTACTTTCACATCCTATATATAACATGTTACAGTAGCTAGAAGCTATAGAAGCTATATATAGAAGTGGGGTGGGGTGGGAAGAGCTGAATTGTAAAAAATATGATTCTGTGCATACTCTTTGGGTGGGGGTAGTGTCCTCTATGCAATGATCTTGCATGTGATGTAAATGGAATGGTCTTAATTCAAAGATAGAACAGTCCATTATATATATGTAGCGGGTTAAGCGTTAAAGCGTAATGTGAAATGATTGAGGAAGTATTCAAGGGTCAGTGTTTTACAGAGTTGTATAGGAAATGCATCTTGTTAGGAAATAGTTAAATCTGTAGGTACTTCATTTTTTATCTGATCTTTACCAGATTTGCTTAGAATGTTAAAATTTTGTTCATAGAAGAAAGTGGGACAAATTAAAAAGTACCCATGAGAGACTAGGCACAGCAGAATTATTGCCCATGATTACCAGGTGAGCGATCGAGAGGCCATCCTAGCGTATTGTTTACGCAATGTTTTAAAAAAAGTACTTATGGGAATTTTATGTCGACAACCCTTGATATTAGAGCCGTTTTACCCAATATAGCATCCACAGGCCCAAGAGGGCCTCTTGTTTCAAATGTTTAAATTTAATTTTCCCAAATTACACAGTGTAACTGTAATTTGGGACAATAACATTTAAGCATTTGCTGTGTGTAATATTTAACTATCATTTCCATGTTTTACAGCTAACATGCAGGAGCAGTCTCTGAACATGAGAAAAGAAGAAATCTGGGACAATCTGGACGATGGTACGAGGAGGACGTACGGTCGAGATTATTTAGACATTATTTATAACAGCATCATCGGTATGAAAGATAAATATCCTGACGATCTGACGCCAGTCATCCGTGCCATGAGGAGTGGACTGTTGTCAAAACGACCCCGGGAGCGATATCCATGTGGAACGGGGGCTGAATTTATTACTTATTTATACTGTTTGTTGCCTGTATGGCTTGCGGATAAAATTTCATTAATGTTTGGAATATTGAATCAGAATGTCAAACCTGCAGCATTGTCTGGCCAGTAATAGTGTTTGACTGCATTAGAAATAGATACGATTACAGTTGGATGTAGGCTTTAAGAAGAAGAATATGTTTCTCCAAGAGTCCATGTATCTTCTTGGCTTTCCAACCCGCTACATTTAAAGACGCTGTGTCTAAAACTTGCTCGCCACTGTGAGTTTGAATCCCACTGGGAGCTCAACTTACCAAGTGAGAAAGTGTTGATTCTTACGGATGGCAGGAGGTCAACCGTACTTGTTCTACCCAGGAAAAATTGAGTGGGCTGTCTCTAGCTCAAAAAAGTCGCCCTAACATGTGCTAAAAATTACATAAAAACCATTCAAACAATCATTTAAATTGTGCATTGTATTCAGCTTTTGTACTGCAACATCCGACTGGTTCCCAAACATAGTTATTAAAAAGTATTATGTTTGGCCACTGTCGACAGGCTTGGTCCAGGGTCTAAGAATACCTGCTGATTTCTCTCCACTTCTATAAGGATCAAGCGCTTGGCTATCCCAGAATCCTGTGGAGAACCTTAACAGACGTTCAAATTTTGTTTCAGATATGATCACACTTTTTCAAATAAGGAGCTTTAAAATAAAGTACTTAAAGCCTGGTAACTTGTGTTTTAGAGCTTAAGTAAAATTATTTTAGGAATTAAATGCACAATGAAAGCAATTATAGAATAAATTATAAAATAACTTGAGATTACTTTTGTAGGAATGTATTAAACATTGTTTGTTTTGTTAATATTACTAATAATAATATTAATCAGACACTGAATGTATCAGTGTGCATCTGTGTTATTTACTACACAGTGTGTGTAATGTGCATCTGTGTTATTTACTACACAGTGTGAGTAATATGCATCGGTGTTATTTACTACACAGTGTGTGTAATGTTCATCCGTGTTATTTACTGCACAGTGTGTGTAATGTTCATCCGTGTTATTTACTACACAGTGTGTGTAATGTGCATCCGTGTTATTTACTGCACAGTGTGTGTAATGTGCATCCGTGTTATTTACTACACAGTGTGTGTAATGTGCATCCGTGTTATTTACTACACAGTGTGTGTAATGTGCATCCATGTTATTTACTACACAGTGTGTGTAATGTGTATGTGTGTAATGTGCATCCGTGTTGTTTACTACACAGTGTGTGTAATGTGCATCCGTGTTATTTACTACACAGTGTGTGTAATGTGCATCCTTGTTGTTTACTACACAGTGTGTGTAATGTGCATCCGTGTTATATTACTACAGTGTGTGTAATGTGCATCCGTGTTGTTTACTACACAGTGTGTGTAATGTACATCTGTGTTATTTACAAACAGTGTGTGTAATGTGCATCTGTGTTATTTACAAACAGTGTGTGTAATGTGCATCGGTGTTATTTACTACACAGTGTGTGTAATGTGCATCTGTTATTTACTACACAGTGTGTGTAATGTACATCTGTGTTATTTACAAACAGTGTGTGTAATATGCATTGTGGAATCTTATGTAAGAGTAACATTTACAAAACCACTGTGTTCTTCACTTGTGGTAAACACTGTTGCATGTATTTTAAAGGTACAGTGTCTCTTTTGTCAAGTTTGATAAACAATTCATGTATTTTAAAGGTGCCATGCCTACTGTCAGTTGTCGTGTATTTTAAGAGTACAGTGTCTACTGTCAAGTTTGATAAAAAGTTGCATGTACTTTAAAGGGGCATTGTCTGTTTCCACCTATATTAAAGATGCAGTGTCTATTTTCAAATTTTATAAAATGGCATGTATTTAAAATGTTCAGTGTCTATTATTAAGTTTAATAACGGGGGTATTTGTTTATTGCCAATTGTCATCTGTTTTTAAAGATGTAGTGTCGATGGTCAATATATATAAAAGCAATCCAGATATTGACAGTCATACTACGGAGATGACAACAGTCTTGAAGAAAAACATTCGGACATGTCAGCTTGCAAAATTTACATGCCCGACATGATTTTTACTGACTTTGGGCTACCGGCTGATTTCGTAGACTGTGACAACCGTAAAAAATCCAACAATGCAACACAATTGAATATGTATCTGTTAGAGAAAAAAGTTTTTACTCTGCTTTTCTTTTTTTACAGCAAATGTTAAGATGATCCCATCTTTAAAATGCAGTTTTGTAAAGCGGTTGTTTTATCAATCACCAACTTCGCTATCATTTTAGAAATATGTATTATCATGAATAATTCATCCAAACATGTTTTATCTGCAATACAGGTTTTTCTTTTATTCTCCACACTTTTTAGTTCTTATGTTCAATTGTTAAATTTAGTAATCAAATTTTATTGTGTTCACATAATTGTGTTCCATGTATTTACACTTTTTAGTCTAGCTATTGAGTCAGTAGTATTTTACTGCTTGAAAATTGATTGTTACAGTGTAATTATTTGTTCAACAATTTTAAACTATTTATTTCTTAATACCATGTATGCAAAGGTGGAAATATACCTCCAACGTAAATGAAGTGTCTACCATAAAATTTGCAGCATCTCTGCACTTCTGCAGGTATTAAAGAAGGTTCTAGGCCCATTCTCCATATTTTATCACGTTCAATCCTGTTATGCGCCATATAACCTTCATGTGTTAATGCGCCATAAAACCCAATTCAATTCAGTTATACTATAGCTGGGTGCCATGAGGTTCTCGGGCAAGAAAAAGGGCCACTGCTCATCCTGATACGGTTAAGATACCCCCGAATTTATCTTCATTTTGTCATGTTCATCAACATTCTCCATCATGATCCCTGTATTGTTTTAAGTGCTACTTGAGTGGTGGCAGAAAACAGTGGTCATGGCTCTAGCGAAAAATGTAGTGTTTACGAGAGAATTTGCAGCAATTCTGCATGTGAGACGGTTTTAGGCTCATTCTGCATATTGTTATCTATATGTAAATGGAGGGCGAGCCTGGAATGTTCATTCCCGTTGGCGCCATATAACCTTTTTGTCCCATCGGCCACAGCAACTCTTCTTGGTCTTTGTCATTTTTCCAACAAAATGCGGATTTAGCCGTTATCACAACTACTGTCCTATGCCTGTGCGCTGAAAACCCAATTCAACTATACTATGGCTAGGATGGTACTCGGGCTGTAGTAATTCTAGAGTATTTCTTTATACTAGTGTCACAATGGTAATTTGAGTATATGTTGAGTTTTAGCCACATTAGAGTATCCACAACTATTGAGGAATGGTTGTGAATACATGTTCAGGATTAACTCAGTGTGAGTCCTGTGTAAGATGATTATTTAGAGAGATCAGATTATAAGAAAGAAGATTAAATTGTGAAACGCAGTTGGAAAGTTATTAAGCAGCTTAGTGCTGCAGTGTTCACGCAGCTGTTTATGTAGCTTTCGTAAAACTTAAAACTTGGGGATATGTTAAAATCAAAGTGTCTGATGTGTAGTATATAAAGGGGTCAATAGTGCAGTGTTGGAGATTTATTCACGGCGCATCTAGTTTAATGTGTTTTCTGTAGTATAGTCGGGGGCCCCATGTCATTCCCACGCAAGAATAAGGTCACTGCTTTTGCAGACAGAGTGGTAAAATCCACCCCCACTTCCTGCTTATCCAGACATAGTGGTAAAATCCACCCCCACTCCCTGCTTATCCAGACAGAGTGGTAAAATCCACCCCCACTCCCTGCTTTTCCAGACAGAGGTAAAATCCACCCCCACTCCCTGCTTATCCAGACAGAGTGGTAAAATCCACCCCCACTCCCTGCTTATCCAGACAGAGTGGTAAAATCCACCCCCACTCCCTGCTTATCCAGACAGAGTGGTAAAATCCACCCCCACTCCCTGCTTATCCAGACAGAGGTAAAATCCACCCCCACTCCCTGCTTATCCAGACAGAGTGGTAAAATCCACCCCCACTCCCTGCTTATCCAGACAGAGTGGTAAAATTCATCCCCACTCCCTGCTTATCCAGACAGAGTGGTAAAATCCACCCCCACTCCCTGCTTATCCAGACAGTGGTAAAATTCACCCCCACTCCCATCCTCTCCCCAATTCATTTTGTCATGTTCATTAAAGGTCTTCATCATCATCTGTGTACTGTTTCAGGTGCTACTTGAGTGGTGGCAAAAAACAACTCATGTCTCCAGCGAAAAATGTAATGTTTACAACATAATTTATAGCAACTCTGCAATTCTAGGCCAATCTGCATATTTTTATCTCTGTAAATGGAGAGTGAGCCTGGAATGTTCATTTGTGTTGGCGCCATATTACCTTTTAGCATTGGTGCATTGTAAACCACCCAATTCAACTTAAACTTGCAGTGTAATCAGGAGGAAAGACTAGCTGCATGTACTAATATGAATGGACTGTAAACTGACCTGAATATATACTAAATACAGAACTATTTTATTAGAATTTTTCTATATTATTGTTTAGACTGCAAGATTATATCTTATTTAATGTAATCATGTATCAAGGATGAGACAGGAACATTTATTACAATTACTTGTGAAATCTCTTGATGAAATTCCCCACCGTCATCTTTTTCTGATTATTATAAAATTGAAATCATCTTATATCTCATCTTTGATGCATGTTAAATATAGACACACATATTTTTTTAATGTGTTAAAAGTCATTTATATTTTTTTATTCAACCATTAATTTCTAAATGAGTCATATATAACATAACATAATAACAAATTATACACTTCTCTTTAGAGCTATCTTATTAAGACAATGCAAATAACTTATTCTATACTGAATGTTGGTAAAAAATTATTATAATTATTATCCCTTTATTATTTTGTTATTTATTTTATATCCTTGTATATATAGGTTCTATAAGTGCAATGCGACATGTTTTAAAACATTGTTATATTTATGTTTTGTAATTTTTAGCACTACTGGCCAATGGCCAGCAGAGCTTATGGGATGGTGAGTTTTCCGTTGTCCGTCGCTAACTGTTGTCTCGTTAAGGCGATAGGGACTTAATTTTTCATCTGATCTTTACCAAACTTTATCAGATTGTTAATATCTGTGAAAGTTCGGACAAGTTCGAAAACCAGATCGGACCAGTAACAGCGGAGTTATGGCCCTTGATTTAGTAAAAAAAAAACATTTTTTGCCTCGTTAAGACGATAGGGCCTTCATTTTTCATCCGATCTTTACCAAACTTTATTAAATTGTTTATATCAATGAAAGCTTGGACAAGATCGAAAACCTGTCATATCGGACCAGTAACAGCGGAGTTATGGCCCTTGTTATTTTGAAAAAAGCCATATTCTGCCTCGTGAAGACTCTAGCACCTTCATTTATTATTTGATCTTTACCAAACTTGCACAAGTTGTTAAAAGCAATGAAGTATGGGACGATTTTGAAAAACATCCAGATCGGACCATACGGTGGAGTTATGGCCTTTGTTTTTGCTAAAAAATGCCACTTTTTGCCTTGTAAACTCTCGTAAAACCTTCATTTATTATTTGATCTTTACCAAACTTGCACAGATTGTTAATAGTTATGAAATCTTGGACGAGTACAAAAACCAGCCTGATTGGACCATTAACACCGGAGTTGTGGCCCTTGATTTTCTGAAATATGTTATAATTTGGCCTCATTAACAAGATAGGGTCTTCATTTTTCATTTCAAACTTTACCAGATTGTTGATATCAATGAAAGCTCGGACAAGAAGTCAGACCAGTAATAACGGAGTTATGGCCCTTGTTCATCTTGTTTACACGATACAGGCCACATTTCTTGAGCAATCTTAACAAATCTTGCACAGATTGTATATGACCATAAGACCAAACTTTATGCATTAGACCTTTCAAATATCAAACCAGTAATACCAGAGTTATGGCTCCTGAATTAGCAAAAAATGAAGTTTTACATGTTGACAAGATACAGGCCACATTTCTTGAGTAATCTTAACCAAACTTACCCATTTTTTTTTTGGTATTAATTATTTTTTAAGCTTTTTATTGATTGATTTTTTTCGCTTTTTTTAATTCATTTTTTTTTCTAATTTGTTTATTTTTTTATTTTATTTTTTTAATGCCATATTGGATTTGATGAAACTTAGCAAGAAGCATTGGTATGATTTCTAGTTGTGGATATTGCGCTTTTGTTCCAGTTTGCTGATTTTTGACGGAGTTGTGGCCCTTTGACATTTTTGCGTCAATTTCTTGTCAGCGCTACTCCTCCTAAATGGCTTGTTGGATTTTTATGAAATATGGCAGGAAGCCTCAGTATGGTGTCTAGTTGTGAAAATCGCGGTATATCAATGAAATCTTGGACAAGTTCGAAAACCAGCTAGATCTATACTATAGAGTTATGGCCCTTGATTTGTTGAAAAATGCTATATTGTTGCTACTTCAGTGGGGGTGGGGGGGGGGGGGGGGGGGGGGGGTAGGGCCACTGCAGATCCCTTTGGAGGGATAGGCAGAGGGGTAGAATCCCCCCAAATTCATGATCATTTTATCATTTTTTGTTCATGTTCATTAAAGGTCTTCATCATGATCCCTGCATTGTTTCAGGTGCTATCTCGCTCGCATCAAAGAGCATAGGCAGAAAAACAATAACGTGGCTCCAGTGTAAATGGAGTTTCTACGATAGAATTTGCAGCAACTCTGCAGTTCAGGGTGAGAAGGTTCTAGGCTCATTTTCCATATTTTATCTCGATGTACATGGAAGATGAGCCTGGCATGTTCATGCCTTTTAGGCGCCATATAACCTTTTCATGTGTTGGTGCGCCTTAAAACCCCAATTCAATCATTTTTTATCTGATCTTTTTTTCAGTCGATCAAATTCGTTTAGAATGTTAATATAAACCCCACCACCAATTTTTATGAAATCTCATTCATGGAAAAAAGTGGGACAAATTAAAAAATTCTAGACACAGTAGACTTATTGCCTATGATTACCAGGTGAGTGATCTAGTTCCATCCTGGCCCTCTTGTTTTTGCAATGTTTTAAAAGAAGTACCGATTTGAATTATATGACGACAACCCTTGATATAAGAGCCAGTAGAGCGTCCACAGGCCCTCTTTGGCCTCTTGTTAGGTAATTTGAGGCTTGTTAACGACACTGTTCATTGTTATGTTCGATGGATATTTTACTGATTGGATGAGGCCCCAGCTGCACTGAATTCATGTTCATTATGTTACTTTTTTCATTTTCATTAAGGTCTTTATTATCAGCCCTGTATTGTCACTGTAAAATGATAGTGACTCCAGCAAAAAATCCAGTGTTTACAATAGCATTTTCAGCAACTCTGCAGTTCTGCAGGTGAGAAGGTTTATCTTGGAGGGTGGGCCTGTAACGTGCATTGCTGTTGGCACCATATAACGTTTTTGTGTTGGTGCACCATAAAGCCCAATACAAATGTCTTTTCCTACATGAAGCAGAATTCTGCCAACGGGATCTGAAAAATGAAGCCATGGTTTTGAATTGAATGGGTATCAGGAGCCTGACATTCATTTCCATTATGGACTCTAGTCAATCTGACATGGAATATACATTTCAGAGAAATCTTCTGATATGTAAGATTTTTATTTTGCCAAAGAATTTGCTTGGGGCATTAATAGTTGCAGAAGATGCATGGATGGGTGAACCTGAATCTATTGTTAACTACAAATGAAGAACATAATGCACTAGTTCCAAGTTGAGTCCTCATTTATGTTTTATGGTATGTTAGAGTGTGACTGTTGAGCGCAGAATATTGGGTAAATGATAGAATTGTTCAAATTTCTTTTTAATATTTTTTATCATGTGATGCCTCTCCTGCCAATTATATATAGTTATTCTCAGATTTGGTTCTCTTTGGCTTACCTGTGGAGAAATAAATTGATGCTGTTAATTTAGGACAAAACATGTCACCAAATTCTTACAGTGAGGCTAGCATCATTACTGCCTGTGAATATGCCTTTGCACATGCTACATTAGACTGGCTAAGTCCTTATGTTTGTTAATGTTTATACAATTTGAGACAACTCGTTATCATCAAATAAAATAGTCTGCATTAAGTCCCCTTTGAATTATAAGTGGTTGAGAGCTATTCAAACATGATTGGGATTTTAAGATTTTATTTTGATTCTAATTGCAAAATATTAAAAAACAAAAATAACCACTGGGATGACAGCCAGTCTAGTGCTACATGCTTCAGTTATATATACCTCAAACGATATACACAAAACAATGTGTAGAGAACCATTGATTTACACTTTAACAAGTGGTGACAAAACGAAAACTATCAAAAATGTATAGCACTTTTACTAGCTTTTCACTGTGTTTTTATAAAAAAAAAAAACTGTTACATCTATTTGAGTTTGGTTATTTATAACATTATGAACTATGTGCCAATATAACCTATTTAATTGTTGATTACCCGGTATCTATTAATGTGTTAACATGTAAAACTCCACATATTCAGTCATAGTTACTTATATTTATATAAATTGCGTCTACATCGATATATATGTAACTGATATAACTGATCGTAAGATGTAGCTCATTATTTTTGTAAGAATTGTGTTGAAAATTGCGAGTTCACTTTTTCACTTTGATATTTCCCTGGAATATGAGGTTGGGTTTGTGTTGGAAAGCAAAATAAAACATTTTGGCTCGAGTTAAAGTTACACAATTACCATATGACCTATTTGTTTTATGCCAAAACACCATTTATTCATTCATTCCTAATACAATTTTACATAATTATCTTGTAAACTTGTGCACAAATATTTGTATTTTCCAAGTTTTGAGCATTTGGTTAACCTGTAAAATTAGTTTATTGTCTCGCCTTTTCGAAGAAAAAAAGAGGTGTTGCTTTTCCGGCGGTGGCATCAACATTCAAGTTTTGCGTTTAGGTCATTTTCTCTCAAACTGTATGCACTAGACCTTTCAAACTTTGCTTATAGTTGTATCTTGGGTGGTACATCGCAACGTGACAAAGCAAATGAGGAAGTGACCTTGACCCTTTAAGCAAAGGGCAGATAACTTAATAATTTTTGCCTTCAACTTTTGCGTTAAGGTCAATTTCTCGCAAACTGTATGCACTACACCTTTCAGACTTTGCTTATAGTTGTATTTTGGGTTGTACATCGCAACGTGACAAAGTAAATGTGGATGTGACCTTGACCCGCCATGCAAAGGGCAGATAACCTTATAATTTTTACCTTCAACTTTTACGTTTGTCACTTTTTCACAAACTGTATGCACTAGACCTTTCAAACTTTGCTTATAGTTGTATCTTGAGTGGTAAATTGCAACGTGACAAAGCAAATGTGAATGTGACCTTGACCCTTCAATCAAGGGGCAGATAACTTAATAATTTGTACCTTCAACATTTGCGTTTAGGTCACTTTCTCACACACTGTATGCACTACACTTTTCAAACTTTGTTTATAGTTATATCTTGGGTGGTACATCGCAACGTGACAAAGCAAATGTGGATGTGACCTTGACCCTTCAAGCAAAGGGCAGATAACCTTATAATTTTTACCTTCAACCTTTGCGTTTAGGTCTTTTTTTCACCAACTGTGCAATAAGACCTTTGAAACATTGCTTATAATTGTATCTTGAGTGGTACATTGCAACGTGACAAAGCAAATGTGGATGTGACCTTGACCCTCCAAGCAAAGGGCAGATAACTTAATAATTTTTACCTTCAACATATGCATTTAGGTCACTTTCTCGCAAACTTTATGCATTAGACATTTCAAACTTCGCTTATAGTTGTTTCTTGGGTAGTACATCACAATGTGTCAAAAAGTAAATGTGGATGTGACCTTCACCATCCAAGCAAAGGGCAGATAACTTTAATTGTTACATGTATATCACTTTCTCATGAACTATAATTATGCACTAGATGCTTTAAAACTAGTTTATAGCTTAATCTTTGGAAGACAAAACATTCTATTTTGACATAGTTGTGTCTTGGGTAGTGCATCTTTTTGGATGCATGGATTTCATCTATGACCTTGATCTACTTTTTGGAGCTGATGATTTTTTTTTTTATATAATGGCATTTTGTTTTTAAACAATGCAATTAAATGTCATCTCAGCAAACTGTAAACCCCATTGTTTTTAGTTTGTAAAATGTTTACAAACTTTCATTTAAGCATCATTTATCTTTTATTTTTAAGTGCCGCCCCTGTTAGGCGAGACATGTGAATCTGCGGATTTTTGGTCCTATAATCGTCAAGTGTTTGTTTTACTGATACTTTATAACATGCTTCTGGTTTTACATTTACAATGCAATTATGACATTTTTTGACAAGTTATTTTGAATATTCTACCTATAGTGCTATGTTGTAAACTTAAATATTGAACTAAGCCAATTTCTATTTCATGCTACATAATTTTTATAAGACAACAGGCTACATAATATTATGGCTTTTGTTTTGTGTTGACTGTTTAGATTATTGTCCTGTGTTGGCATGATGCATATCTGAAATGCCATGTGACTGTGTTTTATGTTGACGCACTGAATTTGCCACATGGCTGTGTTTTGTGTTTACACTCTAATATGCCAGGGCTTGTTTTGTGTAAGCACACTGAATATGCCATGTGACTGTGTTTTGTGTTGACACACTGAATAAGCCACATGGCTGTGTTTTGAGTTTACACTCTAATATGCCATGTGCCTGTTTTTGTGTAAGCACACTGAATATGCCATGTGACTGTGTTTTGTGTTGACACACTGAATATGCCACATGGCTGTGTTTTGTGTTTACACTCTAATATGCCATGTGACTGTGTTTTGTGTTGACACACTGAATATGCCACATGGCTGTGTTTTGTGTTTACACTCTAATATGCCATGTGACTGTGTTTTGTGTAAGCACACTGAATATGCCATGTGACTGTGTTTTGTGTTTACGCTTTAAATATACCATGTGACTATTTTTGTGTAAGAACACTGACTTTTGTCCTGTGTTGGCACACTGAATACGACCTGAGATTTGTGTTACCTAATACTATCTTTATTATTCGTCTACAATAGAATTTGCAGCAACTCTGCAGTTCTGCAGGTTAGAAGGTTCTAGGCCCATTCTCCAAATTTTTATCTAGATGTAAATGGAGGATGAGTCTGGCATGTTCATCCCTGTTTGGGGCCATATAACTTTTCTTGTGTTGGTGCACCATAAAACCCCAATTCAGTTCAATTATTATTTATTCCCTTTCAGGCTACCTTTCTCATAAACATGTTGGACATAACAAAACCAATCATTATTGTTTTTATAAATAAAACAAACATGAACAGAAACTGGTTTAAAACCATTATTTATGTACTAGTATGTTAGATTGAACAAAATAAACTTTATTCTTTGAGTATGCTGATAGTATACATGAGATACAATAAAACTATGTACCATTTTTGTTCGTTACATTGCGTGATATTGTGGAACAATGAAAATACATTTCTTCACTTGTACTTCATATTCTGTTCTTTTCATTTTTCTAGGATCCAAACATGTTTGTGCGTTGTCTGTTACGATTGTCATTTTGTAGAATTAGATGAAACTTCAACAAATATGGCTGCCATTACTAACAAGACCTCGGCCTGTGGGTGTCTCGCCCACTGCGGCAAACTGCATATGAAATATTTTATTAAATGTGTGCTTAAATGATGTCCACCAAAGACAACACTTCATATGAACAAGTATCAAACAAATAAAAGCGAAGTAATCATAAGAAGTTAAGTTACTGAGGTTAAGTGGTTTAACCAGGGTGTAGTTTTTGGAAAACAATGCAAAATATGACCTTGACCTTGGTATTTTTTGTTATCCAGCGATGTCCACCAATGCCAACTAGAGCTGTTGCCTTTTAAGGGCAACAAATGTACCCCAACTACCAGTCCCCGCACCCATTCCCCACCCTAACGTTTGAGTAAAGATTGAGTGGAATGGGATTTTCATGATCAGGTAATGGTGGCCTTGACCTTTGACCTACTGACCTCAAAACCAATAGGGCTCATCCTCTCAACACGGGCAGTTCACCTATGAAGTTTCATGAGATTTGCTTCAGGAAGAGAGGAGTTATGGAGCGGACAAGGTTTTTCATTATCACCACATGCAGTTAACCTATGAAGTTTCATGAAATTTGCCTCAGGAGGAAAGGAGTTGTGGGGCGGACAAGGTTTTTCATTATCGGGTGCTGGTGACCTTGATCTTTGACCTACTAATCTCAAAATCAATAGAGGTCCTCCTCTCACCACAGGCAGTTCACCTACGAAGTTTCATGATATTTGCTTCAGGGGGAGAGGAGTTATGGAGCAGACAAGGTTTTCCATTATCATGTCATTTTGACCTACAGACCTCAAAATCAATAGGGGTCATCCTCCCATCACAGGCAGTCCACGCATGAAGTTTTATGAGATTTGCTTCAGGGGGACAGGAGTTATGGAGCGGGCAATGTTGCATCTACAGACAGACAGACGGACAGGGTGAAACCAGTATACCCCACTAAACTTCGTTTAGCGGGATATGACCAAGTATCAAAGAGTAAAGTGAGACAATCACATACAGTTAACTGAGGTTAAGTTCCCTAACCAAGGTTAGGTTTGGGGAAAATAACGCAAAATATGACCTTGGTAATTTTTGTCATTCAGTGATGTCTGCCAATGACAACAATACATATGATCAACAAAGAAATTAAAGTTATCAGAAAAAGTTAACTGAGGTTAACTTACCAAACCAAACTGATGTTTAGGTAAATAACGCAAAACGTGACCTTGACCTTGTTATTTTTTGTTGTTCAGCGATGTATCCAATGCCAGCCATACATATGACCAAGTATCAAAGACATAAAGTTAGGCAATCGCATACAGTTGACTGAGGTTAAGTTACCTAACCAAGGTTAAGTTTGGGGAAAATATGACCTTGACCTTGGTAATTTTTGTCGTTCAGTGATGTCCACCAATGCCAACAATACATATGACCAAGTACCAAACAAATAAAATGAGGCAATCACATACAGTTAACTGAGGTTAAGTTATCTAACCAAGGTTATGTTTTGGAAAAATAATGCAAAATATGACCTTGACCTTCATAAATTTGGCATTACGTGATGTCCCTTGACCCAACAAATCATCTGACAAAGTTTCAGAAAAATTCGAGCAGCGAATGTTGAGATAGAGTCGATTTAAAATGTGGCAGCCGCCGAAAAAGAGACTGCTATGTCTCGCTATCCACTATGTGGGCGAGACAAAAATAGAACAATATTTAAACAACTTCTCATGAACCAATTGTTTTGAAACTTGATCAAAGGAATCGTCTCATAACCCTTTCTGAGATTTATGTAAATTTTCCATTCCCGCCAATAAATATGGCCGCTGTTACTAAAAAAAAAAAGAAGCTTCTGACGACTTCTTCTCATGAAACAATGGCCCACTCGTTCTGTTTTCTCTTAAAAAAAATAGATTCAAATCCCAGTTGTGCAGATTTTTTGTCCACCACCAAAGGTGGAGGACTATTGAATTGGCATTTCCGTCATTCCGTCGCCAATTTCATTTCCGACCAATAACTTTAATAGTTACAATCCAATCTTAATGAAACTTTAGGACAATGTTTATGGTCCAAATATCAAGGTCGAGTTTGATAACCAGCCAGATCGCACCTATAATGCCAGAGTTATGGCCCCTTGGAATTTTCAAAATTGACTAATTTCCGACCAATAACTTTAATAGTTACAATCCAATCTTAATGAAACTTTAGGACAATGTTTATGGTCCAAATATCAAGGTCAAGCCAGATCGCACCTATAATGCCAGAGTTATGGCCCTTGGAATTTTCAAAATTGACTAATTTCTGACCAGTAACTTTAATATTTATAATCTGCTCTTGATAAAACTTAAGGACAAGTTTGATAACCTGCCAGATCGCACTTATATTGCCAGAAATATGGCCATTGGAATTTTCAAAATTGACTAATTTCTGACAAATAACTTTAATATTTATAATCTGCTCTTGATGAAACTTTAGGACAATGTTTATGGCCATAATATGTAGGTCAAGTTTAATAACCAGCCATATAATGTAATGCCGGAATTATGGCCCTTGAATTGTTGAAATTGAAGATTTTTGCAGTTTCCGCTCAATAACTTAAACATTTGTAATCCAATCTTGATGAAAAGTCAGAAAAAAATTTATGGGCATAATATCTTGGCCAAGTTTAATAACCAGCCAGATCGCACCTATCATGGCGGAGTTGTGACTCTTGGATTTTTTAAGAATTTTACGGTTTCCACCCAAAAGCTTTAACATTTATAATCCAATTTTGATGAAATATATGGTCAAATGTTTGGCATAATATCTCGGCCATGTTCGATAACCAGCCAGATTGCACATATCATGCCAGAGTTATGGCCCTTGGATTTTTGAAAATTGACGATTTTTGCAGTTTCCACTAAAGAACTTAGGAGGATTAATTTTTATGGACATAATATCTCAGCCAAGTTTGATAACCAGCCAGATCGCACGTATCATGCCGGAGTAATGGCCCTTGGATTTTTGAAAATTGAAAATTTTAGCGGTTTCCGCTCAATGATTTAAGCATTTATAATCCAATCTTGATGAAACTTTGGGGCAATTTTCATGGGCATATCTTCGATAACCAATATTATCATGTTGGAGTTGTAGCCCTTTGGCAGTGGACCATAATTCTCAGAATTTGCTTCTCTTTTTTTTTGTAAACTTGTTTCATTGGTTATGTTAATCATTATTTTTTACTCGTCTATTTTTCTCAAACTGTCATGACCTGTTCGGCCAGTAGAGCGACACAGGGCCTCTTGTTTATTTCTTAGATTCTAGGAAATAGTCTGGGACTCTGGTGGCCTGGTAGATAGCATGTTTGGCTTTGAATCCGGAAAACACAGGTTTGATGGATTACAGGTGTGACACTTCGGCAACTTTCAGAAGACATTACCTAGCCTCATCCGACGAATGAGATGTAAACTGGACAGTCCCGTTTGTCAGAGTTCATACTCCAATATATTAAACCTTAACCTGCTACATACATAATTATATAATGGACTGTTCTTTCTTTGAATTAAGACCATTCCATTTATGTGACAAAGGGGTGTTTTGGGAGTTTCTCATATGCTGCTCTGGGTTTACAATGGACGCAAAGTCCATTATAGTCGTGCTTAGCGGGTTAAAGGTTAAAGAACCAGAGAAATCCATTGGATAATAAGAGTAGGGCAGGATTCTAGGATTACTATGCAAACTTCCCTTCTCTCTGCTGAAGCTCAAAATAACCAATACATTGTCGATCAGCCATTTAACGACAATTCGATGTACGCAGAGTCTGCACCCTCCCTTTCCTCGAATTGTGCTTTCATGTGCATAGTGTTTTTTCAGCATACCAAAACAGCACATGATTTCACAATATGCTGAAGTTGACAGAATTTAATCTGTTCTATCAGGGCTTTATTAGTATATGTCTATATACATTCCCTGGTTCTATTATCTGTAAGTTATTTCTTTAAAGTTGCTCCTTACCTAATTATATATCGAAACAAGAGTGCCAAACGTTCACCTGATGACAAGAGGACATACTTGTCTAACAAGCTTATATTTCATAACAGAATCTGGTCACACAGATGAATGCATGCACCCGCCTTAAAGTGTTCAGGCCCAGTAAGTATATATTGTTACAGGGTTGGTATCTTAATGATTTCCAAGTTATGACACAATGGCTACGTCTTCAGAGGTGGGAATGGACCGAGGGGCCAATGCTGGTTAGATGGTTGTGTATCCATATGTTCCTTCCCAGTAAGTGTTTACATGCTTATAGGGTGGGGATCTCAATGTTTTTTTATAGGGACTATGTCCCCAGGGGTGGGGACAAAACCTTGGGCTAATGCTGGTTGGATGGTTGTATCCGTCTTGCACCAGGGGTGGGTAAATACCCCAGGGCCGATGTATGGTTATAGGGTGGGGATCTCTAGAGTTTCCAAGACCTAGGGGCTGTTTCCCCAAGGACCCTGGGGGTCGATGATGGTTGGATGATTTGTATTTATGGTCATATGGTGGGGATTTCAAAGGTTTCCGAGTTGTGACCCATGGGTTATGTCCTCGTGGGTTGAAATGAACCCTGGGACTGATGCTAGTTTGATGGTTGTATCCATCTTTTCATGTCCAGTAAGTGTATATATGGTCATGTGGTGGGGATCACAGTTTGCAAGTTCAGACCCAGAGGTTATTTCCTCAAAGGTGGGTAAATACCCCAGGGCCGTCATGCTGGGTGGATGGTTGTGTCTGTCTGTTCATGCCCAGCAAGTTATGAACCAGTGGTGGAAACCGACCCCAGGGACAATGCTGGTTGGATTGTTGCATCGGTCTGGTCATGCCCAGTAATTGTATATATGGTTTTGTGGTGGATCTCGATCAACAGTTTCCAAGTAATGACCCAGGGTCTATGTCCACAGAGGTGCGGATGGACCACGGTGCCAATGCTGGTTGTATGGTTGTATCCGTCTGCTCATGCTCAGCAAGTGTATAGCTGTAGTTTCAGAGAATTTTTTTTTATGGCCTTTCTCTATAAGTCTATGTAAAACATGTGACCCCTAGGGTTAGACCAAATTTTACCCTGGTGTCACTATTGAACAAACTTGGTAGACAACCACATGCTTATGCTACATTAATAATAATAGACCTCTAGCTCTTGTAGTTTCTGAGAAGAAAAGGTTCTGAAGATTTTCCTATATAACTCTATATACAACTTTGAGACCCGGGATGGGACCAAATTTGACCACAGGATTACCATTTGAACACACTTGATTGAGCTACATGCAATATATGGGAGCTCTGTGCCCTGTAGTAATAAGAATATTTTTTAAAAAATGTTTTCTACGATATACAAATCTGTGTAAAACATGCTCAATCTCTAAGCCCTCTGTGGTTCTCAGACAAGAATAGGACCAATGCTTATCCAGACAGATGGGTAAAATCCTCTTCAATTCATGTTCATTAGATGTCTTCATCGTGATCCCTGTACTTTTTTAGGTGCTTCATGAGTTGTGGCAGAAAACAATAGTCATGGCTCCAGCGAAGAACTAAGTGTTTACAAGAGAATTTGCAGCAACTTGGCAGTTCTGGAGGTGGGCCCATTCTGCATAATAGATGTAAATGGAGAGAGCCTGAAATGTTCATTCCTGTCGTCGCCATATAACCATTTTGTGTTGGTGGAAAAAATACATAAAAAAAGACTTTTACCCCAGGTACTTCATCTGAACAATCTTAATAGTATAGAGATTGGCAATCATTAATAAAGAGAAACTGTCAAAATCTGTTAGTGGTTCTTGAGAAGAAGATTTAATTAATTATTAAGGTTTCGACAGTTTATGGTAACGGCGGCCATTTTGGATGTTGCATTGACCTAATTTTAACAATTAGAAACTATCATCTGTGTGACGTTTGGTCAAAATCATCCAAGCGGTTTATGCGAAGAAGTCGTTTAAGCAAAAGTAAACATGGACGGACAAAAAGCGGTCACAATAACTCACTTTTGAGCTAAAAAAGAAAGCCTTGAAGAGGCTGCTGATTTTCAAGACAAGTATTTTTACTTGGCACAAAAGTGGCAGGAAACTATATTCAATTAAATTCAAACTTTATTTATTGTTTAAAGTTTCAATTCAAACTTTACTGGCAGATAAGCGTCAATAAATAAAGTTTGAATTGAATTGCATTATAGTACCCTGTGCAGTAGCCGTATACATAACTTTCAAAAAGTCGGACGTATTGTTTTGCCTCCAGGGTTGTAGCCCTAAAAAAATAATGCTTTAAAGAAGTATCCCAACATGGCACAGCAAGCAAAGGCGCCATTCATCGCTGGGTGTCATTGGGTTTGGCTTGAAAATTAAGCAATGTTAGTTCTAATGGAAAAGGACAACTTTTCTTGTGAACTGCATCCTTGTCCTAAAGGTCATGCATACCCTTAGCCTCGTACGTCGGATGGGGACATAAACCGGGTAGTCCTGTGTATCGGTCTATCCTCCGAGCACGTTAAAGAACCATAGGAATCTAATCGATAATAAGAGTAGGGCACTGTTCCCGAATTCCTATGTATCCTTCCCCTCTCTCTGGACCTGCTCTAAACCTATACTGTGTCGATGAGCCATTAAACAATATTCAATTTGAAAAATGAAAAAAAAATATGAAAAGTCCAAAAATGCATGCTAAAATAATCCGATCTTTTTCAAACATTACCAGATTGTTGATATCAATGAAAGCTTGGACGAGTTTAAAAATCAGCAATTTTGGACAGGTAACACCGGAGTTACGGCCCTTGATTTAGTTAAAACTGCTGTATTTTGCCTCAACACGATAGGGCCTTCGTTTTTCATCTGATCTTTACCAAAATATACCAGATTGTTGATATTAATGAAAGCTTGGACGAGTTTGAAAACCAGATAAGAACGGTAACTCCAGAGTTATGGCCCGTGATTTAGTTAAAAATGTATTTTGCCTCGTTAAGACAACAGGGCCCGATATTTACCAAACTTTACCAGATTGTTACTATCAATAGTTTGAAAACCAACCAAATCGGATTAGTAACACTGGAGTTATGGTCCTTGATTTATTTCAAATATGCGATATTTTGCCTTGTGAAGACAACAGGACCTTCATTTAGCCGGATTTCAGTGAAACTGCAGGGATGATCAGTACCAATGTTGGCAAATAGCTATTCATAGCTAATGTTATTTTGTTAAATGCTTATCTGACAATAAATAAATTTTGAATTGAATTGAATTGTAGTTGTAAATATCACCACTGTGTTCTGGTTGAATGGTTTATGGCCCTTAAAGATTGTAATACACAAACTTTGTCTGGACTATTCTCCTGAACCCCTGGCCGGATTTCAACGAACATTTTTAGGAATGATCAGTACCAGGTACAGTTGTGCATGTCGTTGGCGTATTCTGTTTGAATGATTTTTGATGGAGTTATGGCCCTTTAAAGGTTTAAATACACACATTTTGTCTGAACTAGTTCTCCTGAATCCTTGGCCAGATTTCAACGAAACTTTTCAAGAGTGATTGGTACCAAGCCTCGTTTGGCCTATCATCACCGTGTTGCAGTTGAAAGATTTTTGGCAGAGTTATAGTCTCGATCATCCAGACCTCTCGCGAGACTTCTCTCAAAGAAGTCCAAATGATGGTCTGGAGTAAAGCTTCTTTAAAAATTTTGACATCAAAACGAGGTGTGGACAAAAAAAATCACCGGCCTCTGATTGGTCAACTTCAGTTTGTTATGGAAATCCGTGGGAATCACCCCCTACGTCACGACGGCGTCAAAAAATACGTGACGTTACGCGCAATGTTGTGCAATAAAATTACTCCAAACATAGTCAGTGGATCACGATTAATGCTAAAAATTACATTTTAAGCATCATTTTGTAAGATTATATTATGTTTTTAGAGAAACTACAATAAAACGAAGTTTATTGTATATTTAATAAGTACGTACACACATCCCATTGGAACTAATGTTGCGCGTAATTCAACGTGCACTTTGATGTTGCAATCAAATGACGTCACGTCGCAGTCAGTTTTGACGGTTGGCGCCGTCTATCGGTCAATATTTTTAAAGAACAGTGAGTCCAGACGCTCGCTAGCGCTCGCAGTCAGCTTGAGTGTGTCTGGATGATAGAGACTGGCAGAGTTATGGCCTTTAAAAGTTTTAATACACAATTTTTTTCCGGAATAGTTATCCTGAACCGCTAGCTGGATTTCAATGAAACTTGGCAAGGAAGTTCAGTATCAAGCCTAGTTCTGCATTTCATTGTCATGTTTCGTTGGAACGATTTTTGGCGGAGTTATGGCCCTTTAAAGGTTTTAATACACAAACATTGTACAGACTAGTCTCTTCTGAATTCCTGAACTAGTGCTAATATTAATGTTTAATTTATACTATGAATTAAAATAAGATTAAATGCAAAAACAATATATTTTAATACATGTAGTGATTTTTGCCGTGTTTTGTGATGTTGTGCGGTGATTCGACGGACCGTCTACGTTTACGTACACGGCAACCGTGTAAATAGTCCTTTTCCACAAAAGCAGAAATCTACTTCCGGGAATTAAGTGAACAGTTTTGTTCAAACATCATGTACACAGTGTAGAAGAAATAGAGGAATTATTGACATAAAGTTTATTTTATGGTTCACGTAGTGTGTTATTTACGGTGAGTTTCATTTGATTTCTTAAAATTGTAACGATTGAATGCAGAAATCTCGACTTTTCGAATATTGATTTTCTCAACAAATGGTAATTGTGCAGGTAAATCCGGAGTGTACCATTAGTCGGATATTTTTTGAACGTTTACAATGTTTTTAAAAATAAGTGATTAGCAACTTTTTTCTTTGAGCTAGATGCAAAGTAAGGAAGGAAAAAAAGCATCATTTTTTTAATTGTTGGCATACATGTGATATCTCATTCTGTGAGACCATAACTCACAGAATTTCGTCCCTTCAGAAATTGAAAATCTGGGAGATTTGGATAACTCACTGCAAAAATTGTGAAATGAAAACAAATTTAAAACCTCCTATTTTAAAATTTCCTATTTTGTTTTATCACAATATGGTTAAATAAGAT